>DXKC01005993.1:0-13772 GCA_031170775.1 Cymbopogon citratus
ATTCAGCGTCATATTCCCCCTTGGAGGCGTCGCTGTAATTTCCTTCCTTGTGAAAGCCTTCCTGAGCCCCTGCACTGCGGCATTTGGGACTCAGCTGCAGCGTGAAAAGCCAGCCAATGACGCCCTCTCGTTGATCAAATAGAGGGTAGAAGCATTTATCTGTAATGTCCTGGTCGATGTATAAGACTATGCCTTTTCTCTCTTTTATTTTTCTCTCTTTTTGTAACTTTTGGCTGTGTACATCTCTGGATGTAGAGGCCGGATATTCGTTATCCATTATCGAAAAAATATGCCCGACGCCAAAACGGGAGGCCAAAACGTGTGAATTTGCCTTTGAATAATAGAGGAAACGACACCAAACTTCGGTGCCCTCCGTCACTGCAAGCATGGATGGAAACGTACGCCGAAGCTCTGTTCCCGCCCTCCGACATCAGCAGACAGCAGGCGAGCTCCGATCTACTACTACTGCTACGTACCTACCTATCTACTGCCACTGTTTCATCCTGCTATTGTTTTCCCTTCGCTTAGAAAATATATGCGGATCTGATTAGTATGTGAGAATGATGGGTAAAAGAGGTACGAGGCCTTGTTCTTTTTAATAATTTTTTAACTCTGTCTCCATCACATCAATTTTTGACCGTATGTATGGAGGATTAAATATAGATAAAAAAGTAACTAATTACATAGTTTGTCTCTAATTTACGAGACTAATCTTTTAAACCTAATTAGTCCATAATTAGATAATAATTACCAAATACAAACGAAATGTTATAGTGTTTCGGAATTCTAACTTTCTAACGTAAAGAGAACAGGGCCCGAGTAGTAAATAGTAAATGTCGGCAGCACGGTTCAGCTCTTTATTTGCTGTTAGGACCAACACCAACCTTGTCCTTGTTATTTGTCAACATGCCAGTGATTAGAAGTGTTGATGATCGAGAGGGATTCAAGCATCAAGCGGAGATGCTAGGATCTGCAATTTGCATTCCTCCCTTGTCACGGGACCCACTTAAAATAAGTATCCTACTCATTCCATGCTAAAATATCGTGCATCGAGAACTCAGTTTTAATTTTTGTAAAAAAAATATTCGTCGAACTCCAAAAAATTCTAGACTAATACGTTGAAAATAATAAAGTTCGGTAGTTAATTTATAATCTCTTAAAGAAAATTCGGGCGTGTAGAAAATTAAAAAAAGGAACAACATTAAAAGGGGAAATGATCCACGGTGACTCGCAAATACAGCGAAATTGGCAGATCATAATCACATATCCATGTCCCTCGAATGTGCCAGTCACACATCCTGACATCCCTTTACGGCTTTAACGAGAAGATGAGCACCACCGGAATCTGGAAACGGCAGCATGTCGGGTTTCGTCAGCATGATTAGCAAATTTATTTACGTTAGGCCTTGTTTAGTTCCTTAAATTTATCACTAAATTTTACTATGCAAAAAAAAATTCTTCGTCACATCAAAATACCGACATATACATGAAGTATTAAATATAGATGAAACTAAATTTTATTGTACAGTTTGATTGTACTTTGCGAGACGAATATTTTAAACATAAATAGTCAAAGTTTTAATATTTTTTACTTAAAACAAACAAAATACTACAGAATTTCTGCTGCAGAAATTCTGACATAGTTCAGAAAGGCCTTAATACATGTTATTATCCTCTTACGCCTCCATACACACTGACACACGATGACACGACACATGCAGCTAGGCAGAGGAAGTGTCTGGTCTGGTGCGGCTCCGGGTCGTCGTTGCCATGTGCCGCGGCTGGGGTCCCCGGCGGCCTGGCCGGCCAGCCAACAAATGGCCGCGGCGTACAACAGTCGGCACCGTAGGCGTGTGCCTCTCCGTTTTGGTTGTGTGATATATCGGTCTCTCTGCTAATGGTGGAGATCACACGCCGTGTCCGTTCGCCGTGGACACACATGTTCGGAGCTCGAGCAGTTGGATGGATGGCCACCGACCGCCGCGGTGGTCCGCCGGCCGTACGCGGTACCGCAACGAAGCATCGGAAAGCTAGCACCTCCGGCTGCAGTGCGGGCCCCACTCACGTTCGAGCCGACCCAATAGGCCATTGTTGAAGGCTTTCAAGCCCAGATGGACCAAGCAGGTAGTAGAATTGAGCTCGCTTCGGCCCGCTTAGACAGATGCACATGTAGATGTAGGGCCGCGGCCTAGCTAAGAGATGTTTTACCCACAACCGTTTCTTAATTACTCGTATTTGAGTTGCTCTAGTTTTGTTGAGGAGCATCTTCAACCTGGCGCGCCTCCCTTTTCATAGTCGATGTTGCTTTTTGTTTGTCCTGAGTTAAATTTATAACTTTTATTAACTTTATATAATACCAAATAAATATACTGTAAAAGATTATGCCATTGCAGATATAAAAATTAATTTGAAATATTGGTTTATTTTTCTATAAACTTGATTATGGTTAGAAACTTTTCACATGGGACGAAACTGAAAATTCCCTACATTTTAGAACAAAGAGAGTACTTAAAAACTATCGTTTAGATAGACTGGTGCTCATCGTATCCTAAATATCTAGGGTTTTAACTATTAAAAATAACATGCCCCCCCTCATGGCCTCATCTCTAAGGGTTTGTTTGGATGCCAATGTATTCACCCTAAGTCCAAATGTGCTGAAATAGATTATGGTTGAAATTAAATAGGTTCCATCACAATCCACTCCAACAAACATTAATTGTTGTGAGTATATGTGCATCCAAAATACCTAAATACAAAAGATACATCCCCTACTCATATCCTGTGTTTCTTGGTGTGTATTGGTGGTACAAAAGATACATCCTCTTATTCATTAGCCTCTTATTTTTGCATCAAAGTGTCTAGCCCCATTGTGTATTGGTGGCATTGCTTGGATTTACATTTCTGATATGCCTAAAATTTTGATTTGTCATGATTGTGTTCCCATGATGTTATTCTGGCTTCGTCATCATTGGGTTTTGGGACATACGAGTCATTTTATATTCATTATCAATAAGAACATGGATAATATTATAGCTAGTTATTGGTTGTACATAATTTTACAACATATCTATATTAGTCCACCCATATAGTAGTTTGATGCTATGACATTCTGTCACACGCCCAACACAAGACCACCCTCCTGTCGAAGAATTTGGGACAACATGGGGCTCAACGAGGGGTCTACTGCCCTCGCCGCACCACACGGGACTAGGGGGTGCCCTAAGCCGTGCGCGTGGGGAGGGAGAGAGGGGCACACGCCCACCTCCACTGTCGCCACCACTTTCACATCATCGAGTCAATTGGTTTTCTTATCGAGTCTTGTTAGGATTTAGAAAGTTGAGTTAAAGTAGGAAAGAGTTAAGGATCTCCTAGTTTACTTAGGAGTCAGGTCTCTATAATGACTATAAATACTAGGAAGATATAATTGGTACATAAAAAAGAATAGAGTGAAATCTCATCTATTTCCCGCTCTTTCTACTCTCCCGCGCCGCCCCGCCTCTACTTCCGTGCCTTCGCTTGCCCCAGCTGCCACTCTCAACCGGCCCGGACAGGCCGTAGACGGTAGCCGTCGGTCACCGCCTCCCCGTCATCATCTACGTCAGCTGCCACATTAGACCCCGATCGAAAACCTTGACACGTCCTTTTATTATTAATATGTGATCAGATTTCTTCTCTCACAATTTTTCTTGACAGTCCGATATAAACGGACCGGCCGGAAACATACAACTCGCTTCTCTTTTATCTTCTTCTGTTTTTCTCCATTCCAGTGTAAAGCCCATGCACAAATCTTTCAATGTACTTGCTCTAAGAGCTAAATGCACTGTAGACACCTGGACTTGTCTGGCTGTGTCAAACAGACCCATGGACTTTGAAAACGAGCATCTGGCCCCTTAAACTTGTGGATAGGTTCACTGTCATTAAACTCACTGAGTTCAGAGGTATCACTATCATCAGATAAGTGCTCATTCCCATAACTTTCTGCCTCAGTTTTCTCATGTGCACCACATTTAGAGGGGCTAAACACTTTGGGCAGTGATGCCACAGGGTTCACAACTACATCATCCCAGAAATCTGATTTGAAAGCACAACCTTCATGATCAAAATACAACACTAAAGTCTTAACCCTATCCACCATAGCAGCCATCACTGCTGCCTCCTCCTCTTTTAGAATCAGTCTGAGTCCACCTGGGAACTCTTTTCCAGGAAGCAGCCAGTAAACATGCAGAGCAGGGTTCTTGGGGTAATGAAGAGCAAAATTCAACTTTTCAAACCACTTAAGAGACCAAGAACGTGCTGATAGATTATCAAAAACCGACACCTTCTCATCTGCATAAACACGCTGACTGCCATGACCTAAAAGCATCCCAGAATGATGTACCTCCACTGAGAACTTATCAGTATCATCACCTACATTTCATTGGAGTGAACAGTTTAGGACAAGAACCAACTCGTACATGCCAACCAAATTACGAACTCAGAAACCCTAGGCTACCGAGCACTGCAACTACATGGCGCAATCGACACCCCACATACGAAATCCGGGCTCCAATCAAAACAAATGCAATGAAGATTGGATCTTCGATGAACTTACCATAATCTGGGGGCGGCTCCCCTTGTCGCCGTAGTTTCAGCACCATCGTGGTGCTCACTCAGTGACGCCGCGACACCTTCCCGTCCAAATCGAATGTCGTAGCCGACTACACCTCCCTCTCCTGAAGCGAAGCCACCGATTGACGCCGATGAAGACCCCTCCCGCTCAGTCGCCCGCGCGCGCCGACCCTTGGCTTCCCGCGGAAGACGAACTCGAGGGAATGAGTTGGGAGGACCGGAACTGAGATGGGAATAGAAGAGGGGGCCAATATGCTTAATTCCTGGGGCCAAAGCTGGCTCACGCGCAGCGCACGTGGCATGGCCGACGGGTTGGGCCACGCTGGCCTGCCCACGCTAGCAAAAAAAAGTGGATAAAGCAAGTTTGGGCCTCTGGTGAACCTATCCACAAGTTTAAGGGGCCAGATACTCGTTTTCAAAGTCCATGGGTCTGTTTGACACAGCCAGACAAGTCTAGATGTCTACAATGCATTTAGCTCTTGCTCTAATACACACCACACAGTCAAGCTGCTAGCTTTGCCAATCCATTTACATCACACAAAAGTCGCCACAAGTCATCAAGGATCGGCTCACCAGCTCATCCTGTCCTCATATGAGTATGGCCGTGCTAAGGGCGGGCCGAGGTCGATGCTTCATTCTCACGCGGCGCAACGCTTCACTAGCTTGCTGGGTTCGCCGCAATCGTTGGCTGGCTGCCCAACTGTTTACGGCCGGCCGGGGACCATGCCTGACTCGGCGTTTTCGATGCGGATGATTTGACTGGCCTAATCGCCGCAATATCGACTGTACGTATGTGTGCTCGGTGTGTGTACTATCGATCTAGCTAGTACACTCCATTGCCATTCTCATGACTCAATCCTCTCTACGTACGGATGACGATGATGCAGAAGGGGAGACCGATTGCCAATGCAAGTCAAAACTCGATGGAAGAAGTACGTATGAGAGCGGTGTTGAGTATGTGTGTGCGCCCGACTAATGAGTTAATTGATGGTATCTTGGACTCGATTCATAACAAGGTTAACAAATGGTTTGACAGTCTCTCTCTGTGGTATGTGCACTTGCCAATTAGCCGTTGCTATGAACATGGCCCAGAGAAGACAGCAATGCGCGTTCAGGAAGCGTATATGGTCCACTCTGGGTTTATTCTCGGGCCTTGTTTAGTTCCCGGAATTGGAGCGTTTGTATTTGGTAAAAATTGTCCAAACCTTGACTAATTAAGTTTAAAATGTTCGTCTTGTAAAGTACAACAAAACTGTGCAATTATATTTTGATTTTATCTACATTTAGTACTTTATGTATGTGACGACATTTTGATGTGATAGAAAATATTTTTTTTTGCATAGTAGAATTTGAGGTGGAATTCTGGAAACTAAAAACATGGCCTAGGATCGAAGAAGTGGTGGTGGGTCAGGCTATGCATCGGTATGACGCCTACGGTCTACATGAGTATGACGTCTATGCTCAGCCATATGCTTCCGGCCTTCCGCGTCCTCCTGTCGAAGTGGACCTCCACGATCGGCGTTCTATCTCCGAAAGATGACTGAGGATAGTAGTCTATACGCGCTATTCTGACGCGGCACAGGGACTCTCAAGTCAAGTCAACCCGTACGTAGATAAGACATAGTAAGAGTACTAGAGTACAGAGCAAATGTGCTGGAGTAGATACTCCCTTCATTAGACACATTCTGCGCTCTTCAATCAAGATTAAACAAATGTCGTTTTGCGGCTTGATCTTGTGCAACTTGTGTAGTACTTTAGGCGGCTTGCATGGTTTTGTTTCGTGCGCCCACATGCATGATGATCCTCCTGCTAGCTAGTCGTAGTCGTCGCCTGTACGAACGCTCTGCCAGCAGCTGAGAACATGCTAGCTAGTTTGGTTTTGCCATTACCTTCTGTCATCAATGTCGAGTGTCAACGCAACGACTCCGCTAACCGTTCTATAAGCAGTATCTGGACATATGAGTAAGCTAGTTTATGAACAGACGGATTCTTCTCCGTGAGAATAATCACACATTTTACTCACACCCAGAGACAAAAAAAAAAAGTTGCGCAGATTATGCTGAGATCAAACAAGATCTCAGTTCTTAACATGCATTGAGAACTGAGTTAACAAAAATTCATAATCATTTTTTACTTCACCAATAACAATGCAGGTTTTCCTAAAAAAACAATACAGGACGGACTTTCGAGTAGATGTCAATGTATTTCGAAGAATGTAGAAGACGGGAGACGTTGATTATGGCCTTCTTCGCAAAGTTGGCTGGGACTTCATGAATCATATTGAATTGTCGTCTTTTGCTTTGCTCGTTGCACCCACTATTCGGATTGAACTTTGTTTCTTTTCTCTAGACATGTAAGCATTATGGCTTTGATATTTTCTGTGACTTCAGATATATACCATCTACGAATGGTAGAGTCTGGAACTTGTTCCATTATCTAAAAAAAATATAACCACTTCACCGTACAATCAAAAGAGTCGGAGCTCTACTACTAAATAAACTGATTAAACTTCCATTTATATGTTTAGCGAAGATATCCATCGTCCAATATGCCAGTTATACGCACGGACAATGACAATAATGGCGACTAATTATGTTTAGCAAAGATACCCGTCCAATAATGTGTCAGTTATGCGCGGCCATTGACAATAATGGTGTCACTACTTATATGTAGCATACATTTTCACTTTGGGTATACGGTACACTATATATGTTCCTGAAACCAAAAAAAAAAAAAGAAAAAGAAAAGTAACCCTATATATGGATCGGAGGAAAGGCCAAAAAACATCATTGAGCTCTATTCTTAATCCATATGGTTGGCCTCTGTAAGTCAAAGAGACAAAGAGGGTCGCAGTCTAGCCAGCTGAGCCTATATACTCCACCATCTATAATTTGACGCAGTCAAAACCCATACAGTTTCTATCCCCGTGGTTTCCTGTTCTGAAAGTAAAGTAACTATATATCCTGTGTACGCCCTAAGTACGCAGCACTCGAAGAATTAGTGAGTTAATTACCACGGGCAGCCCGGAACAGGAATGAGCCTATATAGGCTCCCCGTCGTTGCATCTTAACAAACCATTTCGTTGATGCTCGCTCGTCCCGGCCGGTAGATCGACCTAAACGGCTATACTACGTACGTTACCATATGTACCCCTACTGCCCTAATACAGGCTACTGCAAGGTGTGCAGTGTGCACTCTGTAAATCGGCAAGCTAAGGTGTCTTACGCCTATATAAACGTGGGTCGACAACTCTGGTTTAGAGCCGCGTGCGTGGACGCCGTGGAGAGTAATAGTAACATCCACGCCCCTCCAGCGGGCATCATCTCTCTCGCCTACCCCGGGAGCAGTGAGAAGCTATAGAAATGGCGATCAAAATGGACAAGACGTCGATCATCGTTTGCTCAGTGATCGGGTCTCTAGGATTGTTGAGTGCCATCCTGGGATTCTCGGCAGAGGGGACAAAGCTCACTGTAAGCACTACCGAGAGATCTTCCCGCTATCTAGTTTTTTTTTTTCTTTCAGTTTCAATGCGATGTCTTATTTCAAGATTTAAGTTCTCTGTTTGAAACCAACCTACAAATAACAACCTAGCTATATGTAGTCATCAATCATATATATTATTGGCCCTTAATTATTTGTATCACAGTATCCAGTTACTTGTGTTCCCTTCTAGTATTTTTTTTTTCAATGGGCATGATAGATGTTGTTGAGCTCTGAACTTCGTATTCTAATAATGTTATTGACACGCGCAAGCTTCCTTCATGCATCATGCAGCCATATACCATATTGGTGTACTTGGATGACTGCGTCTACCCGCAGAACCCGGCGCTCGGGCTCGGGATCTGCGCTGCCATCTTCCTGATAGTGGCTCAGGTCACCTTCTCGGCGGTGAGCGGCTGCTGCGGCTGCTGCAGGTCCCGCTCCATCCCTTCGGAGACCAAGAGGATCGTCGCCATCGTCTGCGCCGTTTTCTCATGGTGAGTAGTAGTGATACACTGACGTACGATACTGACTCCAGCTGGTGCAGTCGATCTCATGGCGATCGCTCACTACATATACATATATAAATACACATATGAACAAAATGACATAATGGAACCAATACGTTCTGTGAGCAGGATAGCGGCGGTGATCGCGTTCGCGCTGTTCATACAAGGAGCGGCGTGGAACGCCAACGTGGTGCGGGTGGGCGAAGGGCCCTACTGCCGCTACCTCAAGGACGGCATCTTCGCTGGCGCCGGCGTGCTCGCCCTCGTCGCCACGGCGCTCAGCATCACCTCCTTCATCATGCAGCGGCAGAACAAGCCAGCAGCAGCTGGGGACGCGGCGGCGGCGACGGCGTCGGCCACAGCCACACCAAACAACATGCCAGGCGGTCAGTCGCCGTCCCCCGAGGTAGTAATCGGCCGCCCGCTGCTGCCACCGTCGGGCAAGCCACAGAGCGACTACCCTGTAAAACCACAGGGACACGAGCAGCAACCTCCTGCTGCTCAGGACAATGTGTCCCACGCGCCGAACCACCATCAGCTCCCTCCGCGCCCAGCCCAAGCGGCGGCCGCGGCAACGGCGGCCGTCGTGGCAGCCGCCGCAGCCTCGGAACAGCCGGTCGCGATGGGCCAACCGCTGCCGCAGGTTGTCCCGCTACCTCAAGCACACATACCGAACAACCCGATGCAGTACTCTGTTCCTCCTATTATCCCGGCATTGGCACCTCAGGTCGGCAGCGGCGGCGCCGTGGATATTCCGGGCGTCGCTCTCCCCTCTGCTGCTGCTCCTTCGACGGCTGCAGGGAGCGCATCGTCGTCACTATCCACGGTTATTCGCAACGAAGTGGCGAGACAGGGAGTTAAATTGGCTGCGCAGGTACTCTTTTCTGATAATAACACCGTTGGGGATGGCGTGCTTTCCATGATGACTGGTTCTGCTGGAGGAGATGCTGTTAAGGCTACAAATTGATTGAGAAGATGATGGTGCTTAGTTCTCTGTGCGGTTTATACTACGTAGTTTTAGTTTCCTGTTAATTTGTTCAGTAGCTTGCTTCGATACTATGAAGCATGTCCCTGATGTCTGTATACCAACTTGTTCTCGTTTGAATCATCCTAAGCTCGCTTTACTTTACATTGTACCTGTAATGTAATTTTTGCTAAAGTATCCATCAGAATTGTGCAGCCACACTGTTTATGATAAGTATTTTTGTATATGGACTATGGAGGTGACTATCATGCTCTATCATTTGTTTCACTAGTATAGTGCCCGTGCGTTGCTACAGTTTCATTTAAGGAATGCACTTAAAAACAATCATACAACAGATTTAATCCATTATATTCAGTGTGCAATATAATCAAGAGTTCTGATTTAACTGGTCACAATTTAACCCGTGCTAATACTAAAATAAAACCCAAAACACGATCGAAATCGTGACTCAAGACATGCTTCAAAGGCTCAACCAACATGCACATGCCGCAATCCAGGTTTTGTTCATGTTTTTGGAATGAGATATATCACATCAACCATGATCCATCTATTTATAACCACCTTCAACCAAAGCCCTTCATCTGGGCTGCGGATGGTGCCAGTGCTCTGTTCTCTTTCACATGTCATTGTTGGCAATGTTCACCACATCTTCCATGCCTCGGCACCAAGAGAACAAGTTGTGAATATGGAGACATGAGAAATTTCATGTCAACAATGTCCAAGTGCAATCGAGCAAGCTTTTATTCGAAAAGTTAAACTGAACATAGTATTTGATTACGCATCTCAGTTGCAGAGCCTGAAACAAACAAATTTAATGAAACATACTAAATGACAAGGCTAAACCATCCACTCCAGTTCGCACATCCAATTTCTGAAATAAGCGATCAAACTTCATATTGCACACCCAGGCATAAAAAAGTTCAGTATTTCATTTCAATTTTAAGCAGGTTGACGGAAGCTACAATGCAAATTCAAACACTGTCCTAATGACATAGAAATAAATAAAAAAACTCTCCTTTGAGAGGTTAACTGAACATGTCTTTTTTTGTAGGCAGTGAGAGTGGTTTCAGCTGACACTGAAAAGGCACGGTGGCTGGATATGCGTGGGCGGAGCAGAAGTAAAATTTATTCATTAAGCATACCAAAATTGGATCACCAAATGCTAAATTTAGTCTCAATGGGGCTTAAATTTAGTCTCACTACCAGAAAGCAGCAACTTCCAAGAAACCATTATAGAACAAGCTAATTAATTAGAATCAGGCCATTACGCAAAGTGGTTTGCTAATCAAACAAGTAGTTTATATTGATAAAAACCTGCTCCAGTCTCTAGAAACAAACCTGGTTGTAAGCATCAACTGAAGAGTGGACAAGTAAAGCAAAAGCAAAGTCAGAATACAACCATAACTATAGCTGTAGCATCATACTGTAGGTATCTACAAAGAAAAGAAAAATAATCAGATCAGATAGATATGTATTTTTGTGTCATATAAATCATACTGTTGGCGTTGGGAGTATGATCTGCACTTTATAAAATATTGAACTAACATGCTGCTCTAAACATATATCTTAGCAAACATTTTACACAATGTTTCATAGATGTACTTCTTCTGTATGCCTTTGTCCATAAAAAAATCGGTTTACCACCCTGCAAATGAAATGAAGAGCTAATAGTTTCACTTTATAAAGCCACAAACCAATGCTTTATCCCATTCCTGATTATATGTTCAACCGTAGTATATCAAAACCACAAACCAATACTTTATCCCATTTCTGATTTTCATATATCAAAGCCTACTAGCAGGATGTGATTCTTACTAAAACTTCAAGAAAACAAAGCTAAAATGAACTGTAGGGATGTAAAAGCACAGTCCTAAAGGGTTAGGACTAACTCTTTGGAGTTTCGATATCTCATAGACTAAATCTTCAGGTCTTTCTCCAGCAAACCATCTCAATCCACTACCTAATCCGTGTCCAACTCAAGCAATTAAATATGCAAGCAATGTGTAAAGTGCAAAATCATGAGCTTAGAGAATCAAGATAAAACCAGTGCAAAATCACCGAGTGCCTTGCCACTGTTGAGTGTGCAGTTTTTCACTAATAATAGTTGCCTCCATATTCACTCCATATGCTAATATGCACCATCACCTCTCATGAGCACAGCACCAGTGTTGGCTGATATTGCTTTTTTTTTTTTTTGCGAGGTCACCATGGTATTTTCCAAAAGGTCACATATAAACCAAGCACGTCCCTAAGTTTGACCAACCAGGATGCAAGAAAATTTTTCATTAAAGCATATCAAATATAAAACAGCACTAGGAAATCCGTGCCAATATAGTCCGTAGAAAACTGAACATCGAGTAGGAACTGAAAAATCTTCAGGCAGAAATGAATCAAGAAGCGCATTACCCTGCTCGCGGATCTCTAACTACTATCTTTGCAGATTCCTCATAGTTTCAAAGTTGTGAGCATATACATCTAGACCAGAGTCTACTAAAGATGAAACCGCATCCATATCACCCCGAAAATCTGAAGTCAGACATTCTTACCAATATGCCAGGGTTTAGCTCCTGCAAAGAAAAAACCAAAAATATTCAGCATGGTAGATGTACAGGGAGTTACCAGTTCACTGCTTGTCATCAACAATGGATAAACCTTGAGAGCTTGGAGTGAGCAGAATGGCCACTTCCACCATCAGGAAGGTCATCCCAATCAAACACTTGTCAGTGCGACATAGTCTACTCTGCAAAGGATGCTATCAATCTGATAATTTGCAGCATAGCCATCATCTTCAATGTGTATGCAAAATATATAATATTGATCTATTATTGATTCGAGGCACGTTAATCCAAACATAAGCACAATGAAACACACCAATAGATATGCAGTGATTTCACTGTGCTTGTGAATCTGAGGCTTTCTTCTGACACGTTGCGGTCCTAGCACTATTATCAAGAAGATTTTACAGAGTGATAAGGTCACTACGATGATAGCACACACATGTATACATGGTAATTATGCATACAGAGCAGCAGCACTAACCAAACTACAGGGATCTGATAGCTGCATTGCCCGCGCTCAACTTCTCATCCTCGAAAATTCCACCATTCCAAACCCTCTTCTTTCCTGCAAAGAATTCTCACCAAACAAAAAGTTATTTTCAGGCCCAATGCACAGGAAAAAATAATATTGATGTGCAAGAGGTGTGAGACCCTACAGCTCAACCTCCATCTCTATCTCTACTCCTATAAAACACTAGTTAAAGTATGCACTTCAGGCATCTGATGATCATTTGTATGGAGAGACAGCACGTCAGATACCTGAATCCATGTGGCTTTGACATATACAGAGCCAAAAACATTCCATGGACATACTGCAAGCTTCTAATGTCAACCATCTGGGCCTAGGAGTACATAAAGAAAAAGATTATAAATATGATCACATCACACCAAGCCTGATGCATACCTTTCTGTAGGAGCATTGATGATTCCATCTCCTCATCCATTTGTCAAGCACAAGCAAAAATCATATAGCTTTGACAGAAGTGCACTAAAACTTGTTCACAAAAATGCGCACTAAAACTGAATTCCCTTGGGTGATAAATTAATAAATAATCTCAAAACTAACTTGTAGGATTGCCGTGGAAACATTTTTCCCTAGCCACAACACCGGACTGGTAGTGCTGCTGCTGCAGCGCCTACTGCATCAGGAGTGACTGAAGTTTAGAATATGATCTGGTGGAAGACCTGCTCCAAAAAAATATGGAAAGCATAATACGGTGAGTTAACAAAATCAAATTAGGTTTTGTACTTTAAAACAGTTTCTAGGCTCTATCTAGCACTACAGTTGATTGCAAAATGTAATCTGAAACATCTTCAGGCAATTAGAGTTCAATCCGACGGCAAAACAGATTGGATTTAAAATCCTCCAATAGCAATCCAAGAGGACAGGGAAACCTTCCATACCAAGCAAAATCGTCCTTGATCAAAGCATCAAGCAATTGTTCAGAAACTACAAAATAAAAGCATAAAAGATAAATTCACATGGCATTTGGAGGACTGTGTTTAAGAAAATATAACAAGCAGATAGTTGGTGATTAGCCTGCAGCGCTGATCAAATCCATCAACGCAGCACTCAAAGTGCTACCCAGCTTCACCTGTAGAATAATTTTAATGTTGGTAATTGTTCCAAAT
>DXKC01006002.1:0-12282 GCA_031170775.1 Cymbopogon citratus
TGAGCTGACGCTTGTTGTTGTCACCAATGAAAATCCCGGATGGGTACCAGATGGCGGTTCAAGTAAGGAGTTTCATATGGAGTTCCACGAGTACTAGGAGAGTGCTCCCCCAGTCAACCGTCCCTGTGGAATATGGAGACCCGAAGACCGATAGTTTCCTTGTACTCTGATATATTTGTAAGTTTATGTAAATATGTTTCGCTATGTAATAAAGCATTGTTTCTGATATTTATCACTTTTGTTGCTATATGTGTCTTGTGGACATCCTGGGCACACATATAGTTGGTGCTTGGTATTCTTTGGAAAACCAGGTGCTACAATGACTCCTCCGTTGGTACCGATGAATTCGCCGACTGCTCCTCAGTTGTTGGGATAGTGTCGTGGAGACCTCGGATACAAACTGAGGCTGCGTAGAGGGGTCCTCCATCTTGCTTTGCAAGTAGGATCTGCTGGCGGCGATCATCGCGACCCTCGTCTCCATGGTGAGTTCGTCAATGGCGGCTTCGTTTCCAGCCTTGTGTTCACTCCTTGCACGGTCTCTCCCCGGATCTGGGCTTGCTCGATGTCCTTGAGGCGATCATCGAGGTGGGCGAGCTGTTGACTTAGCTCGTCAAACTTGCCGCAGACGGTGACCGCGAACTCCTGGAGAAGTTTCCTTGCGGCAGAGGTGTTGGAGGCTATTGCAGCGGTTGTGGAGGATTGGAACGGTTCTAAATACCAGGTGTCAAGGTCCCTAGTTGGGGGGGGCCTTAATGACATCGTTGACCGGTAGATCGGGGGCAGGGGTGGTGGCGTAGGGGCGGTGTGGCATGGTGGTGGCGGCGGCGCGGTGGTGTGCGTGCGGTAGGGAGGAGAAGGAAGCGGCGGCGCAGGGAGAGCGGGAGGAGAGGAGAGATAAGAGACATGGCTCAATCCTTACTTAATTGATCCAAATTACATCTCCTAATATTTATAGTCCCGAAGAGTCTTAACTCCTAAGCAAACTAGAAGATCCTTATAAGATTGGATCCTCCTTTCCTACTTTAACCGACTCAATCTTTCTATTATTCTAACCGATCCTTTCCTAATCAAGACCGAAATCCGTATGGAAGTTGATGACACGGTGGGGTAGGTGTGCTAATCAAGATGCAAGATAAAAGCTATGAAACTATAAATGACAAAACATCATATAATTTTGGGACGCAGGAAGTTGTAATTCCTTTTTCAAAAATAGTGGTCCTTTTAATTCAGTTTGAGTAATTTTGGTCCCAGTTTACTATGTACAAAATAATCATGGACTAATGAAATAGATTAGCTCAAAGTGCATTTAAATTGGGGAAAACTTGTCAAAACTATAAAGATAGTGGCCAAGCTGACTAGCTGTTCAAAATTTTTTTTGACCGAAGTCAGCAAGGGAAACCCCAACCTATCTTTTTAATTTTTTGATAATGCGGACCTGTTTAAATTTGCTCCCACGGGGAGTCGAACCCAGGTCTACTGGGTGCTACTCAGGAGCTCTAGAGGCCCTTTTGCGACTACCTGTTCAATTCCTTGTCTGTGTGACGTCACACAACAATCAGGAATGCCTTTCTACTATTTATATATTTTATAAACTCAAGTAGTATGCGGTGGGTGTTGTTGAGGTTGTGGGAATGCAAATCAATATGTGTAGGTACTTGAGGTTGTGGGAGTGCAAGAGTACAAGATCTCAGTGCTAACATCTTCAAAATATGTGTAGGTACTTTGTTGTCGTTGATGATATTTGGAGCACGCAAGCATGGGAACTTGTCAAGTCTGCTCTACCTGAGAACAATCTACATAGCAGAATAATCACAACCACAAGAAGTACCGATGTCGCCACATCATGTTGCTCCAGTTTTCCAGAGTACGTCCACAACATTCAACCTTTAAGCGATCAGCAATCCCAGCAACTATTTTTCAAGAGGGTTTTTGGCGATAAATCTGCATGCCCACCAAATTTGGAAGAAATTTCTCATAGAATCCTTGAAAAGTGCCATGGTTTGCCACTAGCTATTATTACTATAGCAAGCCTACTGGCTGGTAAATCCAACAAGGTTCGGTGGGAGCAAGTGTACAATTCTATCAATTCTGCTTTTAGTCACCAAGGAATGAGAGATATACTTCTTCTTAGCTATTATGATCTCCCATATAATCTGAAGACTTGCTTGCTATACCTTAGTATGTATCCAGAGGATTACAGGATTGATAGAGAAGAGCTAACATGGAGATGGATAGCTGAAGGTTTCATCACAGAAGTTAGGGGTCAAACAGTGGACCAAGTTGCTGAGAGTTACTTCAGTGAGCTTGTAAACAGAAGCTTGATCCAACCATTAGGCATCCAGTATGACGGTAAGGCTAGTGCTTGTCGAGTGCATGATATGGTGCTTGAGCTTATCGTATCACTGTCAAATGAGGAGAATTTTGCCAACATAGTGGAAGGACAGATCTATAATAGTAGTGCTCACAAGATTCGCAGGCTCTCAGTACAAACAAAGCATGTTGAAAATGAGGTGATGCAAAAAATTGTGGATAAGTGGTCGCATGTTCGTTCTATTAGTTTTTATCAGATGCATGAACAGAGAATTTCTCACCTAGAAGAGCTACATCATTTGAGAGTCCTGGTTTTTTATTATGCCGGCCGACGTTGTAATCAAGACATTAAATTTATAGGAAGCCTTTTCAATCTAAAATTTTTGACAATCAGTTCTTCTTGTGTTACTGAGCTTCCAGAGGACATAGGGAACCTGCGGTATCTGCAGACACTAAATATACGTGGCAGTGTTGTTGGAAAATTGCCACGGTCCATAGGCCGTTTGCAAAAATTGGTGTGTCTACTTGTAAACTCTTATGTAGAATTGCCCTGTGAGATTGGAGATCTAAAAGCCTTACAGAAGTTGTCCGGTGCAAGGATTTGCTCCATAGAATTGGTGGAAGCGCTAGGACATTTGACTAAGCTGAAGATGCTTGAAATGAATGTGCCTAGCAGAAGAGGACTTGGTTCTGATATTGGAAGGTACGAGGAAGCTTTCAATTCATCTTTCACAGTTATTGGTAATTGTCAGCTTCAATCACTTACTATTATTGACCGTTATGATCTCCTGAGAGAAAGACTGATGGATATACTGTGCGGTGCTGCTCCATGTCTCTGGAATCTTACCGTATACTCCGGTCTAGCATGCGTTCCGAAGCAGATAACATCTCTTGTTAATCTCACCTATGTTAGTCTAGGGGTTATCAGGATTAAGCAGGAAGATCTCTGCATCCTCGGGTGCATACCTGGTCTGCTCTTTTGTCGAATACGGGGACAGCATTCCCCTCATGAACGTCTTATCATCAGCAGCCAACAGTTCCAGTGCCTTAAAGAGTTCATGTACCATAATGAAGGTTATGGAGGTGGACTGGAGATGCTGTTTTTACAGGAAGCGATGCCCGAGCTCCGAAGGTTAGAGCTTCATTTTAGAGTGCAGGAAACAAAGTCCAATAAGATGGGGTTTGAGTTTAGCTTCGAGCACCTTGCAAGCCTAGAGCACATCTTAGTAATAATCTATACTCAAGGTGCCACCAGGAGTAGGGTGGAGGCTGCAGAAGCTGCAGTCAGGAACGCTGTCAGGATCCACCCAGGACATCCTACATTTGACTTATCTGGAGGCTTGGAAGATTATATAAGCGGTGACGAAACGGTAAGAAAATAGATATTCACTTCTCAAATTGCCTCATCACTGTCGACACTATATTGATTTGTTCAATGCCTTGAGAAGATTGCATGTAGCTGATCTATAGTTTTTTCTTTAAATACAGGAAGAGGAGGAGGAGGAGGAGGAGGAAGAGGAAGAAGAAGAAGAAGAAGAAGAAGAAGAAGAAGAAGAAGAAGAAGATGATGATGATGATGATTATGATGATGAAATATATGAAACGAGATCACCGTGACCTCTAAAACGAAGCTGCACCTCTTGTGTCTCGATTGCACTTCACTCATATTTATGGAATATCTGCAAGTTCAACCATGAGTGACCGCTTCCGTAAGCTTTTAGCTTCTTCGAGACAGATATAATTTTGATTTGATGTTGCATTTTGTTGATATTTGATAAGGAACCCAGTTAAGACCTTGCTCTCTCATGTGTATCAAAGTATTCAATTGTGATGTCTGCTACTTTTGTACTTTAGTTTCTTCCTTCAGTTAGGCTTCAACGAGAACAATTCTCTTCCAAGTTCTATTTGCATTTGTGTTCCCCAACTATTAATTTACACTTCTGGATTTACCATGTGAAATTCGAGTGGTGTACATTCATGTTCACGCTGGTGCAGATGAGGGGTGAAGCACTAGAGCATGGCACAGTTTCTGCGGTGTCTGATTTGTCATTTATCTGTGTCGTCAGTATATGGTCGCTAAGATCGAGGATGAGGATCACTTGTGGATTGCTGCAGGTAACAGGCACTTAGCGGCTCTGGATCAGCGCAGGCGGATTTGATCCCTGTGCCGTAGCTCAATATTGTTGCCATGCTCCTCTTTATTTCGGCTGGTTTTTTTTCTTTAGTGTGTTTTGGGGCTCGGCAAGTTTAGGCTTTCCTGGGATGCAGTAATGTTTAACTGTTCTTCTGCTTAATGAAAGACGTTCTTTGCACGATCTAAAAAAAATTGATTTTGCGGCTCATTAGGAGACGCCGAGACGGTGCCTGTCAATGTAACCGGTGGTCCCTGTGCTAGATCACACCAAGAAGCAATGCACACAAGATGCAATGCAGAGGCAGAGGAACCTGCATTGCACATGCCAGCAGCAGCGCTCTACCGGTTGTTTCCAAGGTGCTTCTTGGGTCATGGAGACTAAAAGAGGGAAAAGTAACTGTGAATCCTTTCTCTCTGCTGTCTCCCTTGCGCTCCGCCTGGTGCTCAGGTCGTCTGTCCTGTGGCGACAGCCAATTTGTATCCACAGCAGGCAGAGCCACCGATGTACCATTTCTAAACATACATATTCCTGCAGTTGCAGACATAGAAAACCACTGACGGAGGTTGAGCGAGGCAGAAGCATCTATGGCTGCTACGGTAAAAGTATCACACCGTCGCTTTTTCCAACACGGCAGTGATAGGGTCGACAGTGGTATCTCAATCTGTAGTAGTGATCCATGATGCATTTTTCAACGTCACTGATGAGTAGACACAATGTAAGTGACATGTTCTTTTCGCGTCATTAATTAGCTTTTCTAGCATGGTGACCACCCGTTGTCTCATAAACATTGGCGAACGCGTGATGATTAAAATTTGTATTAGTGAACTGACGTCTCACATTATGTAAAAGGACTCGTACCTACGCTGCACTTACAGACGCGACAGCCAACGAGCATCCGCCGTAGTGAAAGTACAGACGCGTCTCCAACACACGCGTCTGTAGTAAGTTGCCGGCGGGAGTCGCTGCCGGGAGTCGCCGCCCCGATGAGATAAAGGCGCATGTAGATTGCAAGCAGACGTGTGTTTTCCAAGCACGTCTGCAATAACATGTCTTACTACATACGTGCACACACTAGCAGACGCGCTTTGACAACGAGCGTCTGTGGTCAAACATACTAAGATAGACCCGTGTTACCGCCGCACGTCTGTAGAATTGTTTGAGACGCGTCGTACTAACAAGCGTCTGTGATATTACGTACTACGACAGACGTGTTGTACCGCCGCCCATCTCTAACATTGTTTCAGACGTGTGTGTCTTAGGACACGTACTATTTTATCTAAAACAGTAAAAATTTGCTACAAAGTTTTTTTTTCCCAAAATATACAATTAGGATGAGCATTTTTCCAAAATATGCTGCTGCTCATCATTATTTTTCCTAAACAAAGCCAAAATACCATTTAAACTACTTAAACTAACTGGGGCGAGCCTTTTTCCCAAAATATGTCTTTGCTCATCATCATTTCTCCCAAACTACCCTACAAACTAATTAAACTACTTAACCAACCTCTCGAAGAGAGAATCACTCTCCCCTCCGGCACTTGCGAGAAGGCCCCTCGCCGGTGGTGATGGTGTTCTCGCCGGTGGATTCCACTGGGCCACCGCTGCTGTTGGAGGAGCCGCTATGGTCGCTGTCCTCCACCGAGCCGGCGTCGCTGTCCACTTGCTCCTGCTCCTGCTCCTGCTCCTTGCCCTCGGCATCGGCTACCTCCTCGCCCTCGGCGCCGCCGCCTCCATTGTCGCCTCCGCCCCCAATATCACCGCCACCACCATTCTCGCTACCGCCATTGTCACCGCCGACCTCCTGCTCCTCCTCCTCGCTGTGCTCCTCAATCTCCTCCATGCTGTCCTCCTTGCTGGCCTCCTCCTCGCTTGACACTGTAAGTACATCTTCTATTATGTACTGATAATTCATTTGTACCTAGGGATAGCTCTTGAGAAATTGCCTTTGAATGCTTCTTTTCTCCTAGACACCTGATTATGAAAGCTAGGACGAAAGGTTTGCCAGTTGGCCTTCTTATATCCAGATCCATTTTCAGCACACCGCATATCCTAAGATAGGAAAAAGTCCATTGATCGTCTAGAATTTTGCATGAGGAAATACCACGATAAGAAATTTGTGATGTTTGCGCATAACCCTGATGGACATTGGGTTGCTGTTATCATCTCTTTCAGATGGAAGAAGCTTCTGTACCTTGATTCCGTGAAATACCAGGCATCAAAATTTGATGCGTTGATGTCTGTGATAGATGAGTGAGTGTTTTATAATCTACAATTGACCCCTGCATTTATTTTTTTGTTCTTTTACTCAAAGTCAACCCTGAATACAACTCATGTATATGTGTAGAGTTTATGCGAATATGCAACCCAAGTCAAAGAAGGCAACACCTTGGCGCATGTACGCAATTTTCCTGTAAGTAGAGCTGACCTCCGCGTGTAAGTAGTGTTTCAGTTCATTTATTAACAAATGTCTCGCATGTTTGCAGTGCGAGGCGCAAGCTAACTGTCTCACATGTGAGTTCTATGCAGCCCACAACTTGATGTTTGCAATGGATCAGGCCACACATGTGGAATTGAGTGAGATAGTTTGAAACTGCATCTTACCTTTCTTTGTCTTTCATGTGCACCTCCATCTTTTGTGATCTTTCCTGCCTTTGTTTTTCTTAGACTTTCCAATTCCGAGCCTACCCCATCTCATTGCTGGCGTGAGATTGAGTGATCCAATTGTATTTTCATGTGTGTTTGCATTTAGTGGCACTGGTGGATCATTCGGCTGGTGGATTTCTTGTTACTCTTCGAGAGTACCACTCCTAGCCGGCTTGGAGGATTGTTGGAGGCGTTGGGAAGAGTTGGTGATTGTTCTTGCCCACCTCCGGTGTGATTGTAAGGGGTTCTTGAGATTTTCTCGGCGGGACGTCAAAAGGTACTCTAGTGGATTGCGTGTGTCATTGAGTACCTCACTTGAGAGTGGTGTCTTGCGGTTCCCTTGCGGGGGATTGCCTTGCAGGGCAAGTGATTTGAGGGTCACACCGATGAGCTATCTAGGTGGTGGTCGACACAACCAGTGACGTAGCTTGTTGGTGCACAAGTTAACACAGGGTGAATAAAAATAATTGTGTCATCATTTGTCTCCCGGTGATTGGCTCTACATATTGTGCTTGATTGATTATGTATCATCTTGGTGATTGCTTACATCGATATCTACTCTTCGCCAGTGGTATAACAACTTCTATCCTCTCTTGTAGTTACTTTTGTAAAGTAACTTGTTTAGCTTGTATAGCTTGTTAGTGGTAGTTTAGCTTGCTCACTAGTGTAGAAGTAGTGACTTAGCAATTGTGTGAAGTAGAGATTATACTCTCACTAGACTTGTGGATAGGAGGCTTGTATCACCTTATAGGCTAAACAAAACTCGCTTTATACCGTTTGTTATACTAATCAAAGTTGATTAGTGGTTTTGTAGAAATTTTTATAGGCTATTCACCCCCTCTAGCTATACTAGACCTTACACTTACCGCAGTACCCGGGGCGTGCTGCTGTCCGCCCTGGTCAGATAGCAGCACCCTTCCGACCAAGGGGCACATGCTATCGTCCATCAGATCCAGCCCGCAAAAATCAAGTATCATAATTAAAATCCGATTGCGCCATCATGATCCTTGCAATAAACTCTTTGAAACAAGATCCCACATGAATATATTTTGATTGAGAAAATAATGAACATTTATTTAATGATAATTATACTGCACTTCAAAATTGTATTCGATGTTCTATCTTTAAAATTGCGATGTTCTACGTAGTTAAGATTGATGTTCTATTAGGAAAACTTCAATGTTCTATGTCAAATATATTTTTTATTAGAAAACTTCAATGTTCTACGTAGGTAAGATTGATGTTCTTACACAGAAAAAATGAAACATAAGATTATAACAATAGCAAAATAGAAAAAATAAAACATGAAAATGAAGAAAACATAGAAGAAAAGCATGACAAGAAAAAAAAATTATAAAAGAAATAAAAGATGGAAAAAAGAAATGTTTCAAGTTACTGCTGCCCAATCTGCATCTGTGCATGAACCAACACAGGATCACCTTTCCCAAAACAAAGTTTCAGATTATTGTTGCCCCGAAGGTACTCAAAATCCACTTCACAGCTTTCCAATGTGGTCTTTCTGGGTTAGACATAAATCTTCTCACATTATTAACCACATGAGCAATGTTAGGCCTTGTATACACCATAGCATACATGAGACTTTCCACTGCTGATGCATAAGGAACATTCCTCATTTCCTTCTTCTTCTCATCAATAGTAGGGCATTGCTTGGTGCTTAACTTGAAATGAATTGCAAGAGAACAACTCACAGCTTTTGCATTATCCATCCGAAACTTTGCAAGTACCTTCTCAATGTACTTCTCTTGAGACAAGTACAACATGTCAGAACTCCTGTCTCTCTCAATTCTCATCCCGAGAATCTGCTTTGCTGGCCCCAAGTCCTTCATGGCAAAGGACTTGCTCAACTTCTTATTTAGCTCTGCAATCCTAGAGACATTCTTGCCAACAATCCACATATCATCAACATAGAGCAACAAAATGATAAAATCATCACTGAGAACCTTTTCATGTACACAAAATGGTCTGCACTACTCCTTTTGTAGCCTTGCTCCCTATAACTGAATCAAATTTCAAATACCATTGTCTTGGTGCTTGTTTCAGGCCATAGAGACTCTTTTTCAACTTGCACACATAGTCTTCTTTGCCTTTAACAAGAACCCCTCAGGCTGCTCCATGTAGATCTCTTCCTCCAAATCACCATGGAGAAAGGCTATCTTTACATCCATTTGCTCAACCTCCAAGTTAAGACTAGCTGCCAAGCCAAGGATCACTCTAACTGATGCCATTTTTACCACTGGAGAAAAGATCTCATCATAATTAGTACCTTTACTCTGACTAAATCCTTTCACAACAAGCCTGACCTTGCACCTTGGATGTGGCGTATGCTCTTCTTGATTGATTCTATAGACCCACTTGTTTTTTTAACACTTTCTTGCCTTTGGGCAACTTCACCAACTCATAAGTATGAATCTTATGCAAGGAATCCATCTCTTCTTACATAGCTTTCATCCACTCCTTCTTGTGCTCATCTTCCATTGCATCTGCAAACACTCACTAGTGTAGTAGGAGGTGCTGCTGGAGATGCTCTTGAGATTGGTTCTTCAATGGACATAGGGTACTCAATTGGTACCTGAACCAGTATATATTTGTGTACCGTGAACTACCTCTGATGCCCTGGGCATAAAAAGGTGATCTATATTGTCTAGGATAAATTCTAGCAAAGAGTTTTGTCCTCTTATGATAAACCCACACACATTGTTCTTGTGTTTATTTTTCTAGTTCATAGCTAGGGCATGCGATCCTTAGTGTTTGCTAACAATGATACAAGCATGATAAAAATGTTGCAATGGACTAGGGTATATTGTGGCCCAACCGGCTTACTCTTTGGTCGGCTTACTCTTTGGTCCGTCCTTGTATCCAATTAAAATGATGAAAATAACCATATTCTAATATGAATCAAGAAATATTGTAGTCATCTGCATTCATATGCACAGATATTGTATTTGACTGTTTGTACCCTTGCTCATTTGAGCAAGAGACATTATTGTTTTCTCTTGTTTTATCTCTTTCTTCGTTAATATTGACGCCAAGTTAGTTTTTTTAGCCGACACATCAATTAATCTCTGAAAATGCTAAGTTAGGAATGCCATAACAGACGTCTATCTGCTCCATAAACAATCAGCTCTGATGATGACCATTCCACCATAAAAATGCAGGTTGGCACGACTGTCATTTCCATCGCCATTTATAACTACATCGTTAAACAAGTGTTGTGGTGCCAATCACCTTGGAAAGCACGCCAGCATACAAAAAGATATACATTAACATACAAAAAGATATACATTAACAGCGTCGCAAGTTGAGCAGAGACTTGTCCGATGCGGTATATATAGGACAAATGAACGCATCCAGCGTATATCGATTAATACAATCACTTGATTAACCCATGAACAATTTAGTAGCACAAATCATTGGTCCACTAGGCAATTAAATATACAAATCCCACCAACTCTAGTCTAGTCTAGACAAGTAACACGCCATGCAATGCATGTGGAAAGGGGGATAAATCAAAGCCGGGTGTGGGTCTGAAATGCTATAGAAAAGAAATGTTTTTGAAGGCTGGACAACTGAGAGTTAATCATAAAATTAGCTCCTTCCAGAGCCTCTAAGATTGAAAAATTTCAAAAGTTGAACGCACATGGTCATCAACCAAACAAAAACGACCGGAGGCAGCAGCACCGCAGCTGGCTCGAGCTCGAGCTGGTTACAAATTGAAGTGGCTATCGCTAGCTTGCTCCATTCTCTCCCACGACGCTCCTCAGTCCTCAGACCTTCTCTCCCCCAAGCTCTGCCTCAAACCACATCCACATCCACCGCCATAACCAGGCCTTAGTGCCTCCTCTCCTGGCACCTCCAGCCAGATCGACCTCCGGGTTGTTAGTGTGAACACAGCTAGACATGCTTCTCCATCGGTCGCCACTTATGGAGGTGACTTAATCCTCTCAGCTAGCTCTAGATCTGGAGGTGTGCACACACACACACGAGCGATAGGAAGAGAGGAAGAGAGAGTGAGGGCGAGAGAGCAACATGGCTGGTACTATAGTGAGTGCTTCAATGGGTGTGATAGGCACCCTGCTTCCCAAGCTCTCCATGTTGATACAAGAGGAGTACAAGCTTCAGA
Organism: Cymbopogon citratus; assembly: GCA_031170775.1. Taxonomy (NCBI): domain Eukaryota; kingdom Viridiplantae; phylum Streptophyta; class Magnoliopsida; order Poales; family Poaceae; genus Cymbopogon; species Cymbopogon citratus. The sequence goes on from DXKC01006002.1 coordinate 11,230, forward strand.
AAGGAGTGAAGACCAAGATCAACTTTCTAAGGAATGAGCTGAGCAGCATGCAGACTCTTCTTGTGAAGCTGGCCAACAACGAGGAGAGGCTGGATGAACAGCTCAAGGATTGGAGGAATAAGGTTCGTGACCTCAGCTACGATATTGAAGACTGCATCGACCTTTTCATGCAAAAGATGAGCAAAGGTGGTGGTAGATCCAGTATCATCAAAAAGACGGCAAGTAAGATTGAAAAGATATGGTCACAGCACAAGATTAGTAACCTAATCGATCAACTCAGAGCTCGTGTAGAGGAAGAAAGTGATCGCCGCTTGAGGTACAAGTTCGATGATACTGATTTTAGCCATGCTGTTCAGATGGATCCTCGGTTACCAGCACTCTTTGTGGAAGCGGAGAGGCTTGTTGGGATTGATGTTCCAAGGGAGAAGATCATCAAACTGCTGAAGGATGACCATGGTAGACAGCAACTCAAAGTCGTATCTATTGTGGGATTTGGGGTGGTCTTGGCAAGACAACGCTTGCAAACCAAATTTATCAGAAGATCAATGGTCAATTTGATTGCTCATTACTACGTCAAAAATCCACAAAAAGAACGTCCCCTTTTACTGTAAGGGCGGTTTATGATCAAACCGCCCTTACAGTGGTTGGGGGGGACACAGACTTATGAACCGCTCTTACAGTGACCACTGTAAGGGCGGTTCGTTTTACCAACCGCCCTTACAGTGGCCGCCCACTGTAAGGGCAGTTGGATACTGAACCGTCCTTACAGTGGTTCCACTATAAGGACGGTTGAATAACAAACCGCCCTTACAGTGGACCACTAGGGGCGGTTAATTATCAAACCGCCCTTACAGTGGTTTTGGAAAAAAAATTGGTCCAATAAGACACTAAAAGAATTCAAATGAAAAACTTTTGAATACAAAGATTGTATAACTCATTGAGATAGACATTTTATATATAAGTTATTTTTGTATTTGAAAAAATGTAAGTAAACACTAGTCACATTCTTCTGAAATCCGCAGTTTGACTTGGTCAAACGAGGCACTAAATGGC
>DXKC01006003.1:0-13499 GCA_031170775.1 Cymbopogon citratus
AGCCGATGAGGATGCATCAAACAAGGAAAATTTGGATCCTGATGAAACAAATGATTGGTTGCATAGGAATGACTCACATTGTGCCCAAATCATTGATGATGAACATATATCCACTCATTTAACAGGTGATTTAATTTTTTGCACTTAGCACCTCAATATGTATATATCTATGACATGCCTGCTTCGCTACAGTTAGCTGAAAAACAATGGTGTAGGTGACCAAGCAACTCCGCTTCAATGCACTATGGGTAGTGAAAATGGATTCAACAACACTCATGGTATATTAGAAGATCAAATTCATTCACAGTGTAGCACTGGTTTAGTTATGGACAAAACCAACAACATTGGTTCACGTAAGAGGGAATTAATAGAAAACCAAATCATGGCTGCTCGCACAAGGAGTAAGGCAGCATATGCAAACATGACACCTGAACAAGGGCAACGTAGGCTCGAGCGACAGAGGATGAATAATAAAGCTCCATCGCGTAAAGAGGCAATGAAAGCGACATTGCAAAGATCTAGAGAAAAGAAGAAGACCACTCTGCACCCTGAGTCTATTGCCTTGGAGAACCCGTTATTTAGTCCTAAGCTTGTGTGGTCCAGTGCGGATGCATGTGCGGCTCATGGGCCCAAGATGGAATCCAGTGATTGGGTTATCCCAGATTTCGCCGGTGCAACACCAATTTTATTCCTCCATCCCACGATGAAGGATGTGATGAATTATTGCCTCACCATATGACACAAAGATCATATGTTCCATCTGGAGAAAGACATGCTTTGTTAACCCGTCGTAACATGATGTTTGAGCATCGTATTGGTTCAAACACAAGGGCATATAATATAGAGGGCGATTACATGGTTGAAGACCAAGTGGATGCTAACGCATCCTTGCCTCAGTCAGCTGTGACCAACAATGGTAAATACTAGTATAATGCCCATGCTAACGCTACGGTTAAAAAAAAGAACAATATTTTTTAAAAAATGAAGTAAACAGTGAGATATATTTAAGATTCATGTCAAAAGAGATTCATGATATATTAATGCAGGAACTCGGGATAAGAATCATGCCAAAAAGTTTTCAGATAACAGGATCAAGTAACAAACGTTCAAACTTAATATTATTCAAAATAATGTTTGCCAAGCTCTTGTTAGTAAATTACTAAATAATAAACCATATACCATGCGTACCATCAGCTACTCACAGCACTTATCCATTTTAATGCCTGAAGAGATAGTATTTTGTGAATCAAGTAGTGTAATTTGGCGACCTATGGATTACATTTTTTATCATAGGTAGACTTGCTAAAGTTTATAAAATATTCAACTAATCTGATCATCTTGCCATTGAAGACCACAAATGAATTATAGCGGAACACTTTTTGGTAATGATGTGTTTGTTATAAAGCACTTGACGGGACCTTAAACGTACTGCTGGAGCAGGCAAGAGGGTGACATACGGCATGTTTTCACAATGCCAAAGAGTACCATAGGTGACAAACGGCATGTTTTCTATCCAAAAAAAAAATCACAATAGCTGAAGATTCAAAATCATCCATCATGTATCCATCAATTATCTCGGCTAGCTGAGACCAGACCTCCGTAGCTACAGCTAGCAGATTTCTCCATTTCATTCAGAATCAATAAAGCATTGTTGAGAAAAAAAGTCAAGATCCCAATTCATGGCATTGATTACTCCATTTTAATAGTGATAACTGCACTATTGCAGGCACACGTTGTCGAACCAAACATGACACGCATTGATGACTATTTCATACAGAAACTGAATATTTTTTTACTGATTTTTCATCACTAAAGAAAAATGTCCGACTGAAGAACAACCATTTTACCAATTTTTATCTACAAAAATCTACTGCCCATAAAAATACGAAGGCAACAGGAACCATAGCAATTGTTGAGCACCAAACTCCAATCCCAACCGAGAGAAAGGGAGCTCAGTTTCTCTGATGATCCAGAAGCTATTGGATGATGCAAAGCAAGCTATAGGCAAATGCTTGTAGATATTATTTCTGACAATAAGCATGCACATCAAATTTCACTTCAAGGTCAAATATGGGGACCCTTTTCCACCAATGAAATCATATCTTTAGCATTCCAGACTTCTGGTTTATACAATCTTATGCATACAAAATCAGTACACCTAGAAAATTATGTATGCTGTATCAACATACTGAACACACCAAAACAGGAAACATTCTTATTTCTTTCCCTATTGATATAGTATCAACACACTGAAGCAGTATTGGACATTGGTGACGGACTGTCTAATGTAAACTGTGGAGTATACTATGCCACTGATCATAGAGGCAAACTGGACTTTGACCAAGAAGATCGACATGGCAGATTTGAATTGAAAGACTTGGCATGATTGAAATTAAACAATGGCACACAGTACATCCAGCAGGAAACTGCACTGGCCTGGCACCTGCTCGCAGTTGTCCCTTGTAACCTGTGGAAATGACCCAACATCCAGGTACTCAAGAGCCTTGCAGGATTCAATCACTCTGCGAAGCCATGCACATTTGAAAGCCATCGAAATACACAAGAACTAATGGCATGTATACCTTGTCAGCGAGCTGCCGCGGCATACATGGCCATCGCCCATTGTGGGGAAACCGGTCAAGACCTAATTTGAAAGCCATCGAAATACACAAGAACTAATGGCATGTATATCTTGGGAAAAAGTCTAAATAACCCGAACTATGAAACCGGATTTTCTACCCCTTGAACTATCAAAACCGGTTTTGAACGGTGGTTTTGTCTTTTTTATTTATTTGCTGGATCTTTAAAAAATCATAATAAGTCATAGAAAAATCATAAATTAGAAAATCCAATTTTGTTGCACTCCACTTGATTAGATCTGCACAATGAACATATATAATATAATATGCTTTAGTACAAATTTTTTTATGTAGCTTTAGATTTATGCATTTTTATAATTAATTGGAATAAACTTTGTACTAAAATATACAATATTATATGTTCAAATTATAGATCTAACCATGTGGAGTCCAACCAAATTGGATTTTCTATTTTATAATTTTTCTTTGATTTACTATAAATTTTCAAAAATTCAGCAGAAATAAATAAAAAAGAGAAAACCACTGTTACTGTAGCAAAACCACTGTCTAAAACCAACTAGGGGGTTATTTGACCGATTTTGAATAGTTTAGGGGGCAGAATACCCGGTTTCATAATTGAGGGGGTGAAGTAGTCCACCCTTAATAGTTGAGGGGGTTATGTAGACTTTTTCCTATACCTTGTCAGCGAGTTGCCGCGGCAAACATGGCCATCGCCCATCGTGGGGAAACCGGTCAAGACCTGATTAGAGTTCCGCCCCGAGCAGATTCGGCGCGGATCGATGGATCGAGGTCGGGCATGCCCAATTCAGACGCCGGGGGCGTTGGGGATTTGGGCGAGCGGAGGGTGGACCAGCGCGCAGTGCCCGGCGGCGCTCATGGCCACATGCTCGACGCCATGTAGCCAGCGCCCTGGCCGCGTGCAGCCTGGAGCAGCCGTGCGTCCGCAGATTGGCAGTGGCTGCAGAGGGCCTGTCGGACGCGCCGGCACGTCCTACCCCTGCTATAGGCCCTGACGCCCGCTAGGACTGTTGGCGGCCTGGCATGGCCTAGTGGCCGGCAGCGGCGCATGCCCTGGCGTCCGCCCACAGCATCGGCATCTTGCACATTGAGCCGGGGGCCTGTGGCAGCCGATCTAAAGGAGAGGGTGGGGGATGGCAGGAGGATCCACGCTCCAACGGCGGCGGCGGCAGGGAGATCGGCATGGGTGATTTCTGTCTTATTTTAGGACCTGCACTTCGATGAGAACCTTTAGCCGTGCCTATCCTGTCGTATGGCAGTGAGCGACGGAATGCGAGCGTGATTAGCGGCAGCTTGCTTCAAGCGCGGGCATGAGTCACAGTCATTTAGCAGGGAGTCGCGGCAGGGAGGCGAGCGTGATTAGCGGCGGATTAGCGTCGGGCGGCCTGGCGCCCGCGCCATCTGGTCGTTGAAGCGTTGAAGCCTGAGAAGAATTGCATTATAGTAGAGATTGATGCCTCATTATCCCATTTAGGTAAGCTACGTGCCATATTATATCTCGCCTATCCATTGTCATTTCATGATTAACAGGAATTGATGCCTCAACGACACCACTATTTGATGATTGTGAATGCATAGAGGAGGAACACCTAAATGATAACAAACCCTTGCCTCAATCAGTCCTCACCAACAACAGTAAATATCGATGCCTCATTATCGTATTTATTAGGTGATATATCAGATTATAAAGAACTCAACCATGGTCATTACTTGATTTTCAGAAAGGACAGGACCAAGCCTTCAACCTAGGGCAGCCACACCAACGACACCACTATTTTATGACAATAGTAATTTACAATACTTTCTAACATTTTATAAACTATTTGAACGGTGTACGTTTATTTTTACCTACAGTTGTACTAACGTATCTTTGGTGGTCATAGATGATGATGAGGGAGATATATTTGAAGAGGATGAGGGACACCTATTTGCTGGGCAAGGTATTTGTGAAATACCGAATTCCACCTTAGTCTTCCATTACTTTATTTAAACTATTACTGCGTCTTAATAAATGTCATTTTATATGAGGAATGCGATGATGATGTCCAAAACAATGACCTTGAGGAAGATATGGCTTCTGTCCTTGAATTATCTGACCCATATGAAAAGGTGTATAGTAACATGCCTACAGATACCCATATGCTAAAACCTGTAGCAAATTGCAAGCACTGCAATGCGAAAAGGTTTGATAATGAACCACATGGGTTCTATTGTCAAGATGGAAAGATCGAGCTCAGTGAACTGGACGTACCTAATGAGCTTGTGAGGCTTTGGTCAAGTAACGATGCAGATTCTAGGCATTTTCGTGATAACATTAGGTTTTTCAATGGCCACTTATCCTTCACTTCTCTATATTGTCGCCTCGATAGAGCTACTGCAACCATGAAAAATAGTGGCATATATACCTTCCGTGTGCACGGCCAGATCTATCACAACATAAGGTCATTTGGCAGAGAAGATGGTGTGGAGCCAAGACATCTTAAGCTTTACTTCTACGACAATGATCCAGGCCTTAAGCACCGCTACCGACAATGTCGTGAAGAGAAGTACCAAAAAGACAAGGAAATCATTCAGAGGATTGTGTCCATTCTTGGTGACAACCCATACTCACAACAATTTAGGAGTGTGGTCCAGGATGAACAGCTCAAGAACTATGTGTCACACTAAACCTTGACCAGAGGCTGGACCAGAAAACATACAATGCCCCGCTAGCTTCAGAGGTGTCTGCTGTTTGGATTGAGGGAAGCGAACTTCTTGGTCAGTTTCAAAATAGCGTTATCTTACATGGGAAAGATAGAAGTAGACATGGCATCCGCTCATATCATGGATGTTATGATGCTCTTTCATACCCTCCATTCTTCCCTAAGGGCGAGCTTGGGTGGCACATGGATATTCCGAAGAAAGGAGTTAGTATGGAAGAAGTCAAGGAGTATCGTGCCCTACTGAAGGCTCGTAGTGGGTCAGAAGAAGAAACAGGTTTGTTACCCTTCTTATTTAATAAATACATCACATACATATACCTCAATGGTCATGCTATAGACAACTCTAATTCATGGCTGCTTTTTTAGACTCCCCTGGTAGACTATGTGTGTCTATGCGCGACTACTACAGTTACAAATTTGAGATGCATCCAGGAATATTTAACCCTATACTTTATGAAAAGCGTCTATTCCAATAGTTTGTAATTGACACATACATTAAGATCGAGAGTTCTCAATTGGATTATATACACAACCATCAAGATGATATTAGGGCTGGCATCTACTAAGGATTGGTTGATAGCCTGCATGCTGGTGAAGGTAGAGCAGAGGCAATTGGAAAGTGAACAGTGATGCCTTCATTTATTGGAGGCCCACGTGACATGAGGCATCGGTACATGGACGCCATGGCTCTGGTATGGAAGTTTGGTAAACCGGACATCTTTCTCACTATGACATGTAACCCAAACTGGGATGAGATCAAGCGTGAACTCTACCCTGGTCAAGTGCCTCAGGATCGTCCAGATCTTGTTGTCCGAGTCTTTAAAGCAAAACTAGAAGAGCTAAAGGATAGGCTACTAAAAAAAGATATCCTTAGAAAGGTTCGAGCGCATGTGTATGTTGTGGAGTTTTAGAAGAGAGGTCTGCTGCATGCACATTTTTTGCTAATCATGGAGAGGAAGTACAAGATCATGTGCCCAGAGCAGTATGATCTCCTAATCTCTGCTGAGCTCCCAAACAAGAAGAAGTATCCAAACTTGTACAAGATGGTTACTAAGCATATGATGCATGGCCCTTGCGGAGTGCTTAATCATAATTGCCCATGCACAAAGGGTTGTGATTCTTACAAGAACCATTACCCTCGACCTTTCCGTGATGTCATAGTATAAGGCAAGGATTCATACGCAGTTTACAAATGACATGAAGATGGTCGAACACAAAAGGTTCGCTAATATGAGCTTGACAATAGATGGGTTGTGCCTTATAACCCATATCTCTTGCGTCTGTTCAACTGCTACATCAATGTTGAGGCATGTGGGAGCATCTAGGCTGTCAAGTATCTATTTAAGTACATTTACAAGGGTCATGACCGGGCATCTGTGGCTGTTAGAGAGGCCGACAAGGAGAATAGTGATGGGAATGTTGATGAAATCAAGTAGTATAGAGATGCTAGATAGGTAACTCCTCCAGAATCCTTATGGAGGATATATGGTTTTGATTTAAGTGATAGGCCCCCTTCAGTGTTGTCCTTACAACTCCATCTTCCAGACATGCACATGGTATCATTTCATCATCGTGATGGGGTTCGACGAGTGCTTGATCGTCCAGGAGTTGAGAAGTCGATGCTTACAGCGTATTTCAACAAGAACATGACTGATGAAACAGCTAGAGGTATATTGTACCGGGACTTCCCTGAGTTTTATACGTGGGATCCACGAGACAAAGAATGGAATAAAAGGAAACAAAAGAATTTAAGACAGATAGGAAGAATCATGGCAGCTAATCCAGCTATGGGGGAGCATTACTATCTTAGGGTTCTCCTAAACCATGTGGAAGGTGCAACCTCCTTTGAGTATCTAAGGACTATTGATGGAAAACTCCTACCAACCTTTCATGAAGTTGCAGAAAGAAGGGGCTTAATCAAAGAGGACAACACGCTAGACCAATGTCTTGTCGAGGCAACCGACTGGATGATGCCGTATGCATTGCGAAGGCTCTTTGCAACAATATTGGTATTTTGTGAGCCAAGTAATGTGTTCAGACTATGGGAGAAATATAAGGCTGCAATGTCAGAGGACTACATGCGCAAACATCCATCCAACTTCATGGTGGAGCAGTTGGTCCTCATAGATATCCGAAAGTTGCTACGATCAATGAATATGGATGAGAAGAAGATAAAGAAATTTCCACTTCCTAACATCGATGACACATATGATGATAAAGAAATTTCCACTTCCTAACATCGATGACACATATGATGCCTCCTATGATATTCCAAGAGAGATTTTTGAGAAGGCCAACATTGAGGCTAACCAGGATGATGTGGCTTTGTCAGACACTCTTAATGAGGAACAACGGGCTGTGTACGATAAAATTATGTCCTCTGTTGATACCGAACATGGGGTATCTTTTTTCTGGATGGTCCTGGTGGTACCAGAAAGACTTATCTATATAGAGCACTTCTTGCTACCATACACAGCCAAAAAAGATTGTTGTGGCAACACTTCATCTGGTGTAGCGGCATCAATAATGCCTGGTGGTAGAACTGCCCACTCACGCTTCAAGGTTCCCCTCACCCTTGATGATGGGATCTTCTGCACCTTCACAAAACAGAGTGGTACTGCCAAGCTACTTCATACTGCATCCCTTATTATTTAGGACGAGGTTACAATGATGAAGAGGCAAGGTGTCGAGGCGCTAGACAATAGTCTCCGTGATACAATGGACCGACCTGACTTGCCATTTGGGGAAGACTGTGGTGTTTGGTGGAGATTTTAGACAGTTCTTCCTGTTGTTCGGAGAGGGTCGAGGGCTCAGGTGGTCAGTGCCTCACTGCGGATGTTGTACCTTTGGGATTCCATGCGACATCTAAAATTGGTGGACAATATCAGAGCAAAGAGCGACCCGTGGTTTGCAAAATACCTGCTACGTGTCGGTGGAGGTACTGAGGAGGCGAATGGTGATGATGAAATCTGTCTTCCTCATGATATATGCATACCGCACACCAGGGAAGATAGTGACCTTGATACTCTAATTGATTGCATATTCCCTGACCTTAACGCAAATATGTCAAGCAAAGATTATATCACCTCTCGGGTGATATTATCAACACAGAATGACTGTGAAGATATGATTAATACGAAGATGATAGGTCATTTCCATAGGGATGAGATGGTGTACCATAGCTTTGACTGTGCGGTGGATGATCCGCACAACTACTATCCTGAGGAATTCCTTAACACTTTAACACCTAATGGTCTACCACCACATGTGTTAAAGCTAAAGATTGGATGTCCGGTCATATTACTTAGGAACATAGACCCTACCAATGGACTTTGTAATGGTACTAGTAGCAGGGCGCGCGCATTCGCGCGCCCGTGTAGTCACATATATGAGAGAACCAATGATTAACACGTAACATGGACAGGTTTTGAAACCGTGTTTCTGCAATTATGAATGTAGCTTGCTAAGTAAAACTAACTGAATCCGGGATATATCATCTATACATGTAGAACCTCCAGTCAACATGAAGAGAAAGAATACAACAAAAAATGAAGAAAGCATCCAGTACTGATATTACAAAACGTGACAGGTGAAGAGGCCTCACAAACGATGCTTGAAAATTAACAGAAGAGCAGGAAAATAAACCGATAAGCAAAAAAGCAGGGAAGAAGGTCCAACGTGGCATTAATCCTCACTATACAACCTGAAGGCGCATTTGACGGAAAAGGATGGAGAATTAACCATGGAGTAGAGTGCGCGCCTGAATTTTATGGCAAATGATGTTCATGCCGTGTTACCGCCCCACAACGGTGCTGTTTTGCAACAACATATATACAATTTCAGGACGAATACACAGAACGATATTGGATACAAAGTTTCTATGTCTATATATACTTTGGTTTAAAAAATGAGCTCAAATTAATCAACCTGCATGTGCAAATAGATTTCAGATTCATTCATAAGTGAAAAGAACAGAGTGAGTCAATCTTCTTTAGGTTGTTATTTGGCAAAAAAACAATCTTCTTTAGGTTGTTGAGCATGTCAAGTTGTCAATCGATCACGTATCCCCAGCCGGAAAAGGGAGTAAAATTGGTGATACCAGAGCTAGAAAGGGTGAGGGCGAGGGTGAAAGAGAAAGGAGGTGGCAGCATACCTGGAAATCGAGACCAGTCAGGGGAGCAGATACGATGAAGCGACTGATGTATGTCCTCGCCGTCGTCATTCCAGGGAACCATTTGGGCGTCCTCCAGCTATGGGACCTGGGACGACTGAGACGGAGAGGGATGAAACAATCTTGCATAATCCGAAACAATCTTTAGGAATAGTAAGTAAGGTCTAGAAGGGTGATTGTACAGGAACTGATGTGGGCAAAAACAACGTCTCTGGCCTTTGCTGGAGTACAATTGGGCAACTTCATCTACATATAAATTGTTTCAGTAATCTATAAGGCCATTCTGGGCACTAATATATCTGTTGTGAGTGTATTTGGGCGCGCCCGTGCAATGATACATAAAACTATAAATATGGAAATTTTGCCATGTACACATCACTCCTTGGCCAGCTCAATGTGCAGTCGCGGCCAGCTGAATGCACAGTTGCTTTTCTTATATCAATAATAGGAGGAAGGTGTAAAACAAGATCTATTGCACTTGGTTCAGCTTATCGCTAAATATTGCACAGAAAAAGGATAAGAAGAGAAGGGTGGTGTGGGCCGTATGGCTGCTAACATTTTCAACTACCTTCTCCACTACTTTATACCCGTGATAGAAAATGCACGCACACAGTCGACTCTAAGAACATGCTGAGGCATCATTCTTTAGAACCAATGTACAAAACTTTCAAAAAAAACTTAAGACACTGCACATTCATTGTCAAGTTAAACACTGCACATTCAGTTGTATGATTATTTAGGAAGCAAGATGAGGCATCCCAAGCATTTGCCAGCCTTACACTTATTCAGAGACTTCTTTCAAAATAGTTGACAGAGGTATGACTGAAGCAGTAGCTGCTGTAAAAAAACAATTGATCTGTAACTGTCAAGCATTTTCTTCCTGAACCTATGTACATTTTATTATTAGAGTTCACAATCAAATCTAAGTTAGTATAGCAGTATGCATACCTAGTTAGCTATTACTCAGAACTCACAACAAAGATTATGTTGTAGCAGTGATCCTCTTCCTCATCATCTGAAGTGGACATACGTTGTCCGGGCAGCGGCTCACCTACATTCATGAACAAGAAAAATGGTAATTATTCAGTTCATGTACAACAAATTTAAAGTTCAGAGGCAACAAATTTATTTTCCTCTTCGTCGCCAAACCCAAAACGCGAATCTTTCGCACAGATTAATGCTTCAAGTGTTTGTGGAGCAAGTGATGTTTTATTTTTCCCAAGACTCCGTCCGGCAACATTAAAAGCAGATTCTGACGACACTGTGCTCACCGGGATAGCAACGATGCACCTATCTCCACAAGATCGAGAAGCAATCTTTCATTGCAATCTTCAGAAGAATTGTATTAATCCAATTATGTGGTGGAAATCGAAGTGATCTTTCTGAAATTGAGGATTCAGAGCAAGAGGCAGAAACATGATGTTAGCTTGAAGATATTGGATCGCAGGAACAATAAATATTTAATATATGTAGTCATAACTAAATAGAGATGAATTATGAAGTCGAACGTGAACCCACTAAAACAAAGTACAAATTCATAGATGAAATCCATAAACTAACCAAATTGCAGGGTCAGTACATAATGAATATATTTAGTTTTAACTGAACAGGTATAAAATGGAACCAGAACCCACTCAAACAAAATAAAATTCACAGATGGAACTATATTCTCTATACATGACCATATCATGCAGGTACAAATGGTATTAGGGATGCCATAAATTTTGGCATGTGCTGGTTCAATAATATTTGATAATTGGAGTATGCTAACTACATTTGATAACTGGAGCATGCTGACTACACTACTTCGTTGGCCTGGGTAGGAAGCAATTGCCTAAAGTTGGAAGCAATGATTTGGGAAAGAAAAAAAAACACTTTGCATGTTAATTACAGGTAGTAGGAGATTTGACTGGGTTCAATGAGAGAAGGAGCAGGATCTATACCTGATGATTTGGAATCTGCTAGAGCTGAGACGATCAGAGCAGGTGGTGATCTGAATGGCTAAAGATGGCATATTTAGACATCGTATTTCTATTGAAGAAGTCCCATGTCTGGGCTCATGGTCTGTGGGATTAGCCTGCAGGAGGCAGCCAACCAAATAATATATTTTAAAAGTACAATTTATTAAATTTGCAACACATTTTGTCTGCAGGATTGAAGCTATCAGGAAGTTAAGAAAAACATAGTGTCCTCTATTTTGGAATTACAATAAAAGCTGTGCTTTCATTTATAACCATCAGTTTTCTGAAGCTCTCTGACTATGTACAGGAATCCTCATTAATGTGAGGTGCAATTGAATAAACATATCTTAAATAGAGTGTCACCTAGTTGACGAATAGGCAGGCACATGGATGCTGAACTCAAAGGGTGTTCTTCAAGTAACCTGCAGAAGTTTCAGATTTAGAAAAAAAATATAAGAAGCACCATATAAGTGCAAGTTGCTTCCTTTTTTTTAAAAAAGAAAAATGTGCAGGCCATTTGACATTAGAATTATAAAAGGAGGTTAAGGTACATAGTATAACCATATAACAAATGGTTTTACATGATATAAAAATTGGAGGTAGTATTATTTAGTAGGAAAAGAACACCTAATCTAATTTTATTGTGTGTGCTGGATACATCTATACTGATTTGCTGGTACATGGCAGCTAAATTTTCTATACCCTTCTTTTAGCCAACTCCATGAGTACCAGATTGTGTATGAAATTAGATCGATCATAACACAGCATAAAAGAGGTGCCAAATTTGTCAGAAAAATTACGGGGCATATGCAACTATGAGGACCCTTGTCCATAGCTTTTGAGACCGTAGGATACAGTTTGAGTGATGTGTTTACATGACATTTTTAGTGTGACAGAATCAGTTAAATAGGAACTGTAGCAATGTTCAGAAACGTGCTGGAATGAAATTGCAATTATAAGACCTCGCTGACACAACTTAGGCGATGCAGCTTGTTACCTAGTATATAATCCGCTTAATTAGGCGTACACTGGTAGAAGCGGGAGTTCGCGTACGCAGCCAGCGCCATAAAAGAAGTTGTTCATTTTGCTATCATCCTGAAGTCAAAATTATGTATGCAGATAAATAGACCTGTTCATAAGTTGAAGCATCAGTATAAAACAGCAGGAAGGAAATGAGTCTCAAAATATATATAAGATGAATGACTTGAAAATCGTACAAAAATTATGCATTTTCATTATCATTCAAATACATCAGAACCGAGGATTATAAAATTCAGCATTTGTAGGCACTGTCACATTAAAAAGTAATGGCACCATAGGCACATGCTTATATATACCAAAAAGATTACAGTAGTAACACAATGCAACAAGACATGTTTTTTGCTTCCTGAAATCATGAATCCTATGTTTTTTTTTCATGCCAACCAGATCATGAATCCGGAGTACTTTTTTTTGAAGTCATAGGAATTAGAAGTTCAAAGAAGTAAGGAAAATGGCATTTACCTATGTATTTTTTTGCCCTCATGGCCTGCACCCATATGAAAGGAGTATATTTTTCTCATGGTTTGCAACTCTGCAATTAAGCAATTATTCACAAGCTTATATACAGAAGGTTAGAGTAAAAATGATTGCATAAAAATAGCCAAATCCCGATGAAGCAACTGAACCATTCCAGATTTTTCACATCCCAACATTCTTCAATGAGAAGGCATCATGGAGAAATTAAATTTCCTTCCACCTCCATATGCCCCATCCATTCAGTTTGAAGAAAAGGAAAAAAAACATGCACATAAATATCTTTGCTGACTTAAATTTGGGCTGTACAGTCCATGCTACCAAGCACCTTCTTCCTTGTCAATAGGTAAGTGAGAACAACAAGAAACATGAAACTGCATATTCTGAACTCGTTGAAACATCTTATAGGCGAACTAAACCATCAAAATTCATCATACTAAACCACCACAAATTTCATGGCTGCTGCAGTACCACACCTGACGGACATCCATCGAGGCATTACATTTGAGGAGCACTGTTGAAAGGAAAGCAT
>DXKC01006007.1:0-12253 GCA_031170775.1 Cymbopogon citratus
AAAAAAAAATACTACCGTGACTCAATAGAATCCTGTCATTTCAATGAAGTTGACTCCACTAATCTCGACAGTATTTTCAGCTAGATTTGCCACCTTAGACACGCATCTACACCAAGGGAAAACCAAACCCGTCTTGTTGTGTACGTTGTCCTCACCCGTCAGGGAAATATATACATCTAGTAGAGAAATGTATTGACGACTAAACAACATGCCTGTCGCTGTTACTAGCAATTAAGCTGCACCAAATCACGCGCTCAACCAGCGTTGAAGTCGCCGGTTGTTCGGCGGTCCGGCACGGACGGACAATTTCCCCGCTACCCCCCGCACGAACCAAACCCGGACGCCGGCGCCATCCATCGGGTCAACAGGTCACCGGTCGCCGGACGAGCTGGCTGCGCCGGCAGGTGAGCGCCCTCGCTAGGAGGAAGAGACTCGTGTCTGAAATCTGATTGGGTTGGTGCCTGCCGAGCCGACTCGGCAACAGCACAGTGCCCGCTGTGTGCTCGTCGCCGGCCACTCGGCAGAGATCGGATTCTTCTGTCCCTGGCGAGTTTTTGGGATCAGGCAGGCACGTACGCGCAGCGGCATTGGGCTGATCTCTTGGTGCAGGACTGATCAAGCCGAGCAGGGCGGGCACACCGCACAGTCACACAGACACATATAGCTGGAGGAAAATGGCGCCATTAGCTCGGGTCTTACTGCTCATGTACGTCCACGTCAGGCGCGCAGTGTTCAGTTCAGGGTTTTTTTTTTTTTGACAGAAAGTTCAGGGTTGAAATTGGCCCATTGTCCTGCGTACGTGATAGTAGTTCTCCCACTTTTTTTTTTAAATAAAAAAAATCGGGTAGTTGATGCTGCGTAGTTCGGGAATACGTACTCTAATCGATCAAAATCGAAACTTTTGGAAACTACTTTCTCCATAATTTTGTGAGTATTGAAAACCGGACGCGAGTTACCTGACCTGAATTTTTCATGTAAAAGTTGTAACCCAAATGATGCCCACACTCACCGGCTTTTGTTGCCTCTGATTATCAATGATGCTTTGCTGCAACTGATAGATAGATTTTGAGATGGGCAAAGTGTGTGTGAGATATAAATAAGTTTAGTGACAGCGGTGCGCGTAGGCCCATCGATAGATTTGAGATTGGGGAGGGGGACCAAGTGACAGTGGCGCTCTCGCCTCAGGCCTCAGCTCATGTGACCATGCTCCATGCATGCCTTGGCAAAGCGAGACGTCCTCCCATGATGATGAGCATTGAGGAGCAGGCAGACAGGCGAGGGCTGAGGCGCTGCTGGTGGCTGGACCAAGCTTTGCATCGTCTGACAGCGGGCGACCCCCAAAGCTTCACGGGCCTCCTGTGGACGTGTTTGGGACTGCTCCGCTCCATATTTTTCAGTTCTGCTCTACGTTTTTTTACCAAACAGTTTTAGCTCTATGTATACAGCTCTAGAAAAAATGCTGGAGTTGTGAAAGCACCTAAAGAGGTGCTCCACAAAAACCTAGAGTTTGTGGAGCTGCTCCACGATGAAGTTTATGGAGCAGAGTTTGTGAAGCAGTCCCAAACACGCACAGCTCGCTGGGGCTGGGATTATATGAACAGACTGGCGATGAGTTGTTTGCCGCCGGATTACTATTTTATCATCAAAGAGTGGCGTGTCCTTGCCTCGGTTTAGGGGAACTGTACCTCTCTCTCACTATCACTACCTCTGCTGATTATGCCAACTTGCCTGTGGGCTGATTTCATTACGCAAAGGGAGAGGGAATGGCCTTTTGGGGCTCTATGCTGGGCGCCTGGGCCTTAGAAGCAAAGTAAATCGAACCGGACTGGAAATTAAACCTGCAAGGCCATCGGTTCAATAGTTCACTGGTCCAACCGTTAAAAACCCATTGAACCGCCGGTTCAACTTAATCAAACCGATTTATCGAACCGGCTACAAAAAATTTGAACCGGTGCATATGTATATGATATTTAATTATATATATAATATAATTGACAGATGAAACAAGATAATTTAATTTTGCATGATAACATAATAAGGTTCATCTTCACACACACAAACATAAGGTTCATAGCAACATACTGAATTGGTGAAAAAATTATTTTGATAATAATACAAATATTTACCGGTACAAAACAACCTGAAATGCTGAAATAGAGTGCATAATATTACCAATGGTTGATTGAGATAGTTATATTGATACACTTTTTGTCTAATTTGTAAAAGGGCAGACCAGTGCCAGGCGGCTCCCATCTGAGTGGGGGTTCCGCGGAAGGGTTTAACCGAGGCCAGCCTTACCCCTCTAAATATGCAGGGAGACGGCGTCGAACCCAGGACCTGGTGCTCTGTGGGTGAGCTTCTCACCAACTGCACCAAAGCCTGCCCTTCAATACACTTTTTGTCTAATTTGTGAAAATTTGAAATAAAAATGACACCAAAAGTCGACAGTAGCAGCACATACGTAGCAGGAAAATGTACTTCCGTCTAGGCGTCCAGCCAATCATTGTCAAGCGTTTGAGCCAATACGGCAATACCCAGCATGTTTCGTGCAAATATTAATAATAGTAATATCGAAGCAGCGTACATTAGACCAGCAGGTGCACATGTCACGCTCAAATAGCAGTCAGCAGTAGCAGACATGCTAGGCCAAGCGCCCAGTTGCACACGCGCGGGAGGCAGCAACACACGCAGTCACCTACCGCCTGACAAGATTCTCAGACCGGGACGGTTCAGTCAGAACCGGCCGTTTCACCGGTTCTATAAAAACCAGCCGGTTCAAATGGTTTTTACCGGTCTAATTGCATAGACGGTCTTTTAAGTGAACCAAACCATTATACTCTCTGGTTCGGTCTTTTACCAGTCGGTCCGGTCCGATCTGATTTACTATGCTTAGCTTAGAAGAACCCAGCGACATGGATGGTGGGCCTGTTCTTTTAGAAGTCCAGAGCATCATGCACGCTCTGCCCGTTGGGTTCGTCAGGCACATGAATTCAGCGTTTCAAATCAGTTCTGACTCCAGAGCATCCACGGACGCGAAGCCAACATCTGTTTTGGATTAGTGCGAACTGTTCGGATTGTGATCCTAGCAGGCCAAGCCAAGTCTGTTTGGATTACTGCCGCAGCAAACATTTTTTGTTTTTTAAAAAAGAACAGTTTGTTCTTTTCACGCAACGCAACTAATGCTTATCTAGGGATTCAAAGTCTTCATTTCTTTCAGCAACACACGTCTAAGCCGTTTAGCAAAGGTTCCTGATGATCCAAAATCTGACGATATAGATCAAATAATGACATCTACATTCTACTCCCTCCATTTCAAATTATTAGACTTTTCTGATACTAAGTTCGACCATTCATCTTATTCAAAATTTGTTCAAAACATCATTTCTTTTGACATGACTTTCTTTATTAGTAAAATATCTTCAAGTAATAACTTAAATTTGATTTTTTTCACAAAATTTTTAAATAATATGAGTGGTCAAACTTGTGGCTGAAAAAGTCAAATGTTTTGTAATCTGGGATGGATTGAGTACAAAGATATTCTCTCTGTTCCAAAAAAAACCATGCAACTATGAGAAATGCATCGTTCAAATTATATCAACTTTGACCAAATTTATAGCAAAATGTATTAATATTTGGTATATCAACATTTAAGTTCTTGACTTGGTACAAGTATTTGTATTTCTTTAAAATTATTTTTAGAATTTAAATGAGTTTCATCTCTTATGTAGTGCTCTAATGGGCTGCGTCGTCCGGTCAATTAGCATTCTTCTCTTTAATTTACTCGAGATATTCTTTTAATTTTGGTAGTCGGTCTATGTACATACTCCACACCACCTAGTGGCGTTCAATTATCATGGGCATCCAGAGCTCATTAAAGTTAACTGACTTGGCAGAGTAGTGCAACCCACAATAATACTCCTGACCAGCTGAAATTAATTTCAAATTCAGATTCAGATTGAATTTGCAGCATCTAAATGCTAATCACTCCTAGAACTCATCTCCAACAGTATCCTAAAACACATTGGTATTCTTAAAATAGAAGCAAAAAATCAAAAAACATTCTCCAACAATTCCCTAAAACTCCTTCCTATTCCTAAAAGCTTCCTAAAATCTTCTCCCGCACGCGGAAATTCCCGCGCGCGCATCCTCTTCGCGGCTCCTCCGCGTATTCTCCGTCGCTCCCTTCGCGCGCGCAGGAAGTTTCACGCCGCCTCCCACCAGTTCGTCCTCCATCGACGGGCCGACGAGGAACCGCTCGGACTTGGCCTCGCGGAGCACGGCGGGGCTGGTGACGACGACGACATCGTCGGGCGCGCCTTCCTCCTCGTCGTCAGAGTCGGAGCTGTCATCGTCGTCGTCGTAGTCCTCCGGGATGGAGGAGAGCACGCCGGCCCACGCTTCCGCTGCTCGCACCCCATCCCCATATGCTTCACAGCCGGCGTACCCGTTTGCCCTCAGCGGCAGAGCGTCGATTCGGCGGCTGTGGAGCTCGAATTGAAGTCGACAGAGGTCGATCCGGTGGCGGCGGACCCCAAATCAGCGGCAGCGGAGGTCCAATCCTGCCATGGCGGAGCTCCAATCAGCGGCGGCGAGGTCGAATCGACGGCGGCGGAGGTCCCGGCTGCGGCAGAGCCCGAATCGACGGCAGCCGACGCGAGCACGCGAGTGGGCGAGCAACCTTGCCTGTGCAAGAGCTCGCCCGGTATGTGACAGGAAGAAAAATATCGATCTGTTGGAGAGCTCACCACCGTCTCCCACGCTGTGTAGCGAGTGCTACATGCCCCTATCGCTGCGTGCGGCGTGGCGAACGTGCGTGCTCTGCCACCGCTAGGACGCGTCCTTCGTCGCGCAGCAGGCAATGGCCCAGGATAAAATGGTTTAGTTTTTGCTTGAGTTCACTGCATGCGTTGGATGTTGAATGAACATACCAGATGAACATAGCCCCTGTAACGAGAACCATTTGTTTTTTCAGTCCTTGACGAAAGAGACTTGTTGTCGTGATCGACAGGGATGGCCAAGAGGAGATGAGTGCTACTAGGATCTGTTGGTAGTTGATGTGTGGGTCCGTTTTTTATAATTTAGGAAGTTTTTTTAGAAAACTGTTGGAGATGGCATAGAATTTCACTTTCTATAACTTTTATAAACTTGCTAAAACTCAAGATTTGAGAGGCTTTTTTTAGGAACTGTTGGATCGTAGTTCTTATTATCACTGCACAAGTGCACAGTTCATAACGCATCGCAATAACACAGCGACCGCACCGGCGCCCCGCACCGCACGCAGCACAGGCCTCGTGATCCCCCACCGTCTCCGTCTCCATCCTCGCGTGGCCGCCGCGTCCGGCGGCCCGATCCACCTCCCTCCCTCTCCTCCAGCTTCAAATCGAAACAAAAAAGAGTCCAAACTAGGCAGGCTACCGTTACAGCTCCACGGCCCCAACGGATACTCCCATTTCAAATCCCATCTCTCCACAGCGCTCCCTCCTCCTCCTCCTCCTCCTCCATCTCTCGCCGCGTCCCCTTCCTCTCCCTCTCCACGGGCTTCCGCGAACCCTAGAGCTCGCCCGTCTGCAGAGCACGGCCTACAGGCTCACCGGCTGATCCCCAGATCGCACCCCGCCTCCCATCCCGAAACCCTAGCTTGGCTGATCCTGATCCCCACACCGATGGCGCCGCAGCCCACCCCGCCTCCACGTCCGGCGCCGACGCCGACGCCGACGCCTCAGGCCGCGGCCGGGACATCAGTCAGGACGCCCGGGGCGAAGCACCGGCTCCACTTCCCCGCCGCCACCCCGAGGAACGGCAACAACAACGGCGGCGGCGGCGCCACGGAGCACCCGGTGGAGGTGATCGGGCGCATCCGGAACCTCGCGTCGGGGTCCGCGTCCGCGCTGGAGATCGCCGGCGGCGGGACGGCCGTGCGCGTGCGCGGCGACGGGGGCGGGTGCCGCGACTTCACCCTCGACGGGGTCTCCGTGTCCGAGGAGGAGGATCTGGAGGGGTTCTACCGCCGGTTCGTGCGCTCACGGATCCAGGGAGTGCGGGTCGGGGCCAAGTGCACCGTCATGGTGTACGGGCCCACGGGGTCCGGCAAAAGCCACACCATGTTCGGCTGCGCCAAACAGCCCGGGATCGTGTACCGCGCGCTCAGGGACATCCTGGAGGGAGGCGGAGGAGGCGATTCCGCCGAGGATGACGCCGGGTTTGGCGCGGGCCTCTTCGTGCAGGTCGCGGTGCTGGAGATCTACAATGAGGAGATCTACGATCTGCTGGTGGGAAGCGGGGCCACTGCTAAAGGAAACGCCCCCAAGGTGATTTACGCTGCTGGTTGTTATTTTCACATTGCACGCTCTAGTCTGCTGATTATGTGCTTGCGAATTTGAGCTCTGATGTTGTTGCAAATGTGAATTCCTATTGGCTGGTAGTATAAGTAATTTGTGGCTTTGAGTGTGAAATAGTGAATCTAAGCTCAAACAGCTATTGTGAATTTAGTCCTTGCATAAACCAAAATTTTGTGTTATTAGGTGCTATACTTAGGTACTACTAGTAGCGTTTTCTTGCGATTCAGCTGGTAAGTCACATGGACTTATAATGAAGTGCTCATAAGACATAACATGAATTAAACAGAAAAGGCCTTCAAGTGCAGTAGATACTTAGGTCCCTGTTGCTTATGTTGTTGTAAATCTGAGTTCCTATGTTGTTGTAAACAGAAAAGGCCTTCAGCTGATGTGTTATGATTTGAAATGTGGGAGCAAATCTTATGATTACCAATGTTGTCGTTCATTTGTTCTTGGTCACTGTCACTGTAAATTTATGAATAGATGTTAATCAGTGTATCATTGAAACCTCACAGTCTGTATCTATGCACAGGCGAGACTGGAAGTAATGGGAAAAAAGGCAAAGAATGCAACATATATATCTGGAAATGAAGCTGGGAGGATATCAAGAGAAGTTTCTAAGGTGGAAAAGAGAAGAACTGTGAAGAGCACCCTTTGCAATGAGAGAAGTTCGAGGAGCCATTGCATGGTTTGTTGCATTCAACCATCAGCACTTTGAGCATTCATTTTTTTTTCTTTAACCAATCTTTTAACGAGCTATGCTTTGCATCTATAGATTATCCTGGATGTCCCATCTGTGGGAGGAAGGTTAATGCTTGTGGACATGGCTGGATCTGAAAACATAGAAGCAGCTGGACAAACAGGATTTGAAGCCAAAATGCAGGTGTGTTATTATGCAATTGATTCATGTATGTTTGTAGCATCAATGTGTTCCAAACTTCCAATTGCACTCTGAACAATGACTTTCAAGTCGTTGCTCTTTGTATCTAATAGATAGCCAGTTTCACACTCATCTTGCGATAGCCAGTTTCACACTCATCTTGCGACATGCATTGTACCACTGTCAAAAGCCTGTAATAGTTTATTACATGTGCGGTCTATAATGTTGTCAATTTTTCCACAGACAGCAAAGATTAACCAAGGGAACACTGCTTTGAAGCGAGTGGTTGAATCCATTGCTAATGGTGATTCCCATGTTCCATTTAGGGACAGCAAGCTCACAATGCTACTACAGGTACACTACTCCAAAGTTTTACATTTATTGATACATCCATACCCACGATTTAAATAGCGCGCCATTTTTGCGCTATAGTGGAAAAAAGAACATGCCGCGAAGCTATTGCTCTTTTTTACGCTATCGGCGCTTTGGCGATATAGCGCCGCTATTGGCGCTATAGCGACATAGCATGCTAAGTAGCCGCTGTTTATAATGGCGAGCTATTATAAACAACTTATGAACTTATGAACTTATTATTATCATTATATTATCACTTATCAAGTTATCATTTTCTCGAGTGTAATAAAATAGCGCGCTATAGCGTGGTAAGCTATGTGGCGCTGCATCGAATAGCTACCACTATAGCGGCACCATAGCGGCGCATAGCGCCCAGGAAGCCTCACCGCGAAATAATTTAGCGCGCGATTTAAAACTGAGCCATACAGTACACTACTCCAAAGATTTACATTTATTGATACAGGCATACAGCCTCTCCAAAGATTTACATTTATTGATACAGGCATACAGTACACTACTCCAAAGATTTACATTTATTGATGATCTAAACATTTCCTTTACTGTTTTTCAGGATTCATTTGAGGATGACAAATCAAAAATCCTGATGATTCTGTGTGCTAGTCCTGACCCAAAGGAACTACACAAGACAGTTTCTACTTTGGAATATGGCGCTAAGGCAAAGTGTATTATCCGTGCTGCTCATGTTGCAACACCTAGGGACAAAATGAGCTCCGAGGAGTCATCTGCAGCGCTCAATTCAAGAATAGTTGCAATGAACACGTTCATCCACAAGCTTCAGAAGGAGAACAAACTTAAGGAGAAAGAGTGCAATGAGGCCCAGAATGTGTTAAGGCTGAAGGAAGAGGAGCTAGTGCAACTGAGAGCAAAGGCCAAGCTGATAGAAGGGCAGGGAAGGGAGGAAACCCAGATATTGAGGATTGAACTCATGAAGATGGAAGAAGCAATGCTTAAGCAGCAGCAAGAGCTCACTGCGCTAAGACAGCGACTGCAGGAGGTTGAGCTTGAAAAAGCCGATGGTTGTCAGCCTGTGCAGCAGGATGTGATTGGAGGTAGATTGCTGGCACGGCTATCAGAGATGCCTGCAGGCCTTGATCAATCAATGGCGATTGACATGTCCATGGACTTGGATACAGGAGACCAGCCAACCATGCAAGATGTGAAGGTAATAAAAGAGGATACTCGCCAGCAGGGCAACACTTCGAATCAAACAGCCACAGCAGCAAGTGCTCGCACAGGGTCTGTGGTGCAAGAAGATGATGTCAGGCTGTCTGGGTATCCTGAAAAGACTGTCCTCAGCACTGTGTTTGAGGAGGGAGATGAAGAGGACGCAGAGAAGGAATGTGGTCTTCAAGAGGAGGTACGCAAGGAGGTTGTAGAGGAGAACTTCAAGGTGGACATAACACAACATACACTTTCCAAGCCAGATGATCCTGCTACAAGGAAGCATCGGATTGAGAACATATTCAAGCTCTGTGGCAATCATCGTGAAATAGCTAAGAAACCAAAGGTGCAGTCACCAGCAAAGGATATGTTCTGGAATGAGAACAAGTCTCCAGTGAAGCAAGTGTTCGGGGATCAGAAGAAATCACCGGCAAACCAAATTTTTGGAGATGAAAACAAGGAGTCGTCGGCATGGGGGGGAGCTATCGAGACCCCCATGTGTGACGTCAAAGTGACTGACAGCCCAGTGTCTTCTCAACTTTCTCCCATCATATGCCAAGTTGTGGATGCATCATTATCGGATCAACTGAGTACATGCAGCGCAGCTGAAGAGAGTGATCTGAACAAGGAGAACAGCCTTGCAGGACAGAAGGATTGCCTCTTGGAAGTTTACATAAAATGGGAGTCTGGCAGCCTGATCAAAGGGCTGAAGCTACTGCGCAATGCATGCCTTTCAGATCTGAGGAAGCTGATAGAGGCTCACTTTGAAGAAGTAGGCAGCAAACAGCAGCAGCAGTTCACCTTCCTTCTCCTCGGGGTAAGTCACTCCTCTCTATCATTGCCATGCTTTCACCCAAGTGTTCTGTGCTACCTGTTTCTCATCACAATGGTGCTGATTTATCAGTTATCACCATATGCTATCTTGGGGAAATGAAACTCTGCATCAATAGAGAATTGAACATTTTGCCAACGTTTTGGTAAAAAAAAAAAAAAAAACAGCCCATCTATTTGAACTTGTGTTTATCATTCTGGAAGAAAACCCGTTTTTTTCTTGTGTGTGTGTGTGCAAACAACTCGTTGATAAGAAAGCCACCAAGAATTGTTATAAAAAATGCACTGTCAATAGTCTGCTTATATCACAAGGAAAGTACTGACAATAGCACAAAATTGGTGATTGATTGCAGGATCCATCCGGTGCTCCGGTATCCAGGGACAAGGAAGGTTCGGTGCAGATAAGCAGGCTGCCTCACTGGAACAACCAGTCAGACAGCTACCTGGCATGCCTGCGCGCAGCCAAGAAGCCGGCTGTGGAACACATGCCCTTCAGCCCACTGGAAAGCAAGTTGAACACGCTCGTGAAGGACGCGCACCTCGCCGTAGGTGCGATGTCGCCCAAGGTCAGCCAGATGAGCTCACCCAACAAGGTGAACCAGATGAGCCCCAACTACATCCGGGAGCTGAGAGCTTGAGCTCCCGTGGCATTTGTTGTTGCCCGCTCGTGGCCACATGACTGGTGTATCTTCTTCTATGTATGATCGATCGACTATGTTCTTTGTAATATTGATTGCTAATCTGGTTTCTTTAGCCGGAATCAAGATAGTTGTAATTTCAATTATGAGAAGATGGCATCGCTCAGATGCCACCACCTCCTATCTTGTGTGAGCTAAATTGCCACTGTCAATTGTATCTTCGCCTTTTATCCAATTTTAACCTGTCTGCTATTTCCTTTTCCTCTCTGGCCGCGAGAAAAAGACTTTGGTCGTTGGAGAGCTGGAGGCGTGGGGCTCTGGTCAGTATAATTCTCTGTAGTCTGTACACTTGTACAGGACGCACGCCGGGGGCGAGTCCTCTGGCCGTGCTTTGCCAGTTTGCCTGGCGAAAAAGGGTTACAGGCACGCGCCTCCCAGCGGGACGGGGAAGATGTTATCAAATTTGTCCCTCCTGTTATCTCTTTGTTAATTTTGTGGTTCCACTATTGTGATTTCGCTCTCGTCTTTTGGATAATTTGTTATCCGTGTACTCCCTAGTGCTGCGGGCGGCATTGAAAAATTCATAGAGCCTGCTCTCTACAATATTTGTTTATTCTTTTCTTGCACTAATAAACAGTACCTTAAACAATCTACAGTGTTTTGTTTATTCTTCACAATCTACAGCTGCCTGCCTCCAAGACTGTCCTCTTCATCCTTAACAGTACTTTAACCGTATATATATGCCCCAAAAATGAGCAATACCTTTTCGTCCTTATGATTTGGGTGCTTATGATATGGACAGGCAACAAGATCTTTTGAAGAACATTGTTGGGATCACACCAAAACGACCAAAAGTTAGCAGCCCTTCACAGCCAACGGATAGAAACAGTCAGCCTAAAGCATGGGGAAGAAGATTCTGTCAACGAATTGTCTTCCATCGCAGAATTAGTCGGGACTATTTGCTGGCGAGAAGGGATCATCCCATGGGACTGTGAATCATGACCTGACCACATAGCGCCAAGGCTGGATAAACCAAGAGTTGCGAAGCAACTCAACACAGCTGGAAGTTTGCTTGGTTTAGCTTATGAGAGTTCGACGAAGAATAATTGCAAATTGCTAATCCCCTACCTGTTAAGCGTTGCCATATCTTCCCTGTCAAGGCATCTGTGCTTTGTTTTATCGGCAACTTCCTCACAATTCCCATATCTTTTTTATCCGGGAAGCGATCCAGAATATTAAGTTAAATAGCACAATGAGCGGATGAAGTCAGCTGAGGCATAAAATTTGCGCCCAACATTCAATACTTCAATGTATGCACAACAACTGACAAAACCATTAAGTCACCACCAACACTTCATACCATGTGAACTTGGGGCACAACAGTCAACATGGGGCAGCACTAATGCTCCTATCTAGCTTTATCAAAGCGTCATAGCAGGAACTTGACCACTAGCTGAGTGACATAAAAAGAACTTTACAAATCAATTCCATAGCCTTCTCAATTTGGTCCAGTCTTAGAAATTGATGAAGCCACGAGGACAAGGGGGGGCTCCACGCGTGTTAGGTCGCGGCCAAAAACGATTTACATATTTTTCCAGAAGTTTCTGATGCCATAAGCAAATGATTTCAGGCTGCCAAAAAGGCCCGCATTCGCAGATTCCTCAGGCTTTGGGTTGTCTTCTCTGCAAAACACGACATACAAAACAAAAAATTACCATGGCATCCAAAGTTGACATTTAAAAAGCCACAAATTTGCATAATTTCCATATATGCATCGAATGGAACAACAGAAACCAGCTTAAGGCCTTGTTCTCTTCCCAGGTTGAAATTGAAATTCCCTATCACATCACCATCACATCAATCTTTAGCCGTATGCATGGAGTATTAAATATAGATAAAAAAAGTAACTAATTACACAGTTTGGTTCTAAATCATGAGACGAATCTTTTGAGCCTAGTTAGTCCATGATTGGACAATATTTATCAAATACAAACGAAAGTGCTACAGGAGTTCGGAATTCCACTTTCCACTTT
>DXKC01006014.1:0-12835 GCA_031170775.1 Cymbopogon citratus
CTCTCTCTCTCTATGGTTGGTAATCTTTGGTGAGAGGATTGGGAAACCCTAGTGCATTGCATTTGTGATTCAATTTGGTGGCACTAGGTGGTGATTGTAATTGTGGTATTCTTATTACTCTTGGTGATTGCCGTCACCTAGACGGTTGGTGCTTGATTGATTGGTGAGGGAATTTGGTAATTGTATCCACCCCCAAATCAAGGTGATATTTGTGAGGGGTTGTTGTGGTTTCCCGGTGGAGTGCTAAATTCTAATTCTAGTGGATTGCTCGTGTCATTGAGTTACCGCACTTGTGTGTGGGTTCTTATGGTGCCTTACGGGGATTGGCTTGGAGAGCTAAATACCAAGGAACCACTAAGGTGTTGGTCGACACAACGGGGACTAGCTTGCCGGCAAGCAAGTGAACCTCAGGAGAAAAATTATTGTGTCATCTCTTGTCTCCCGGTGATATATATATTGTTGGATTTAATTATTTGGTGATTGGCTTCATCCTCTACACTCCACCGTTGGTATAAAAGTCTTTTTCCTCTCTCTTTATTACTTGTCTTTTAGTTTGTTTAGCTTGTGTAGTTTTAGTAGTAACTAGCTCTCTAGCTTGCTCACTAGAATAGTTTTAGCGACTTAGTCTTTGAGTAAATTAGAGACTATAATTACTAGAATTGCAATAGGTGGCTTGCCTAACATTTAGAGCTAGAGCAAACCGTATTTATAGCTATTTGTGTTACTAACAATTGCTCTAGTGCTCTTGTAGAATTTTTAAATTAGGCTATTCACCCCCCTCTAGCCATATTAGGACCTTACAGACCCATGTACTCGCGTCTGCCATATGTCGTATTCGTGAACCCGAGCCCCGCCTGAACTAGCTCCTATAGACCCTGTCCACCTAGACTGAGAAGGAGATAAAGCAGAACGGACCCGGTCCATGTGAACCGTTTGACTGATAGCCAGGCCCATAGAGACCTGTCCACCATACACCAGGCCCATTTGCGACCCAATAAGATCTGATCATTGACCGAGTCAAACGCTGACATCACCCTATCGCCATGCTAATGTCAGCAGCATGCCACATCAGTCTGACCCACCGACGCCACATGGACTGACCGTATCATGACACGTGTCCACACGGGAAGCCGCTGTCGACACATGAATATAGCGCCGACACACTAAATAAGGCCCTAGTGAGAACCGAAGAGCAGAAGGACGCTCTGTGATTCTCAAGACTTCGCAGGCAGTGCCGATCCATCGAGAGAGCGTGCCAGCCAACTTGACCTACAGTTGACAAGGAGATAAACGAGATCAAATGCCGGAACCTGCCGGTGTGATTCCAGACAGTTCTAAGATGTGCAGCCATGATAGCCGATCGAGTAAGGAGACTAACTAGAGAGTTAGCTCTCTGCATTGTAATAAGAATAAAGATAACGATGTAAACAGAACAGGCTATAAAGATGCATAATTCTTAATATAATTCAATTAGCCGATCGTGTTTAATCATTATCAGGTATAAGCAGATAGCACACATATAAAGTCATCGAATAGACGTGAACTACCCCTAGAGAGACCGTGACGCCGCTCTCCACGGACAATACATCATCCCTCTCTATGAATAGACAAATCTAGCCGATAGCCGATACACGGTGCTATTCGTGAAAACATAACTGGATCGGCTAGAATAGCCGATACAGGGTCCATGAAGCAGGGATAAAAGTAAATAAGCAAATCTACCTAATCTAAGACTGGTCTAACGGGCTGGCGGTCTTAGATCAACCTTCATTAACTCATCTAATTCTAAACCCACAGCATATAATGATCAAGATTAAATAGGGATTAGCCTATAGAAGCATGATTCAAACATAGAATAGATCTAAACATGATAATTACTTGAATCTAATAGGATGTGGCCCAATCTTCTTAATCTTAGATTGGGCAATGATATTGTTATATAGAATAAACCATAAAGAGCAGACAATATCGGTAACTTGGTGAATCTACAAACTTGCCAAAGCCAATAGAGCCGATAACTTGCAATAATAGTTAGATAGACTGTGACGCCACTCTCAACGGACAATGCATCATCCCTATCTAATGTTCTTACTGCAATACTTATAGATAGACCGTGACGCCGCTCTCCACGGACAATACATCATCTCTATCCATGAATACTATGGGTTTTGACAATAACTCACCAGCAAGAGGACGCCGCTCTCCACGGACAATACCAGCCTACCTAAAGATCTCATCGAGAATCTATGTTACATTACTCCTACTCCTACTCCTAAGGGTACGGCGTGATAGCCGGTTTTGTGTTGATCGTGATGATGAATATTACAATGGCCGGGGCTTTATATTTTTATCCTGGGTAAATAAGAGTTATGATGTGAAAACAACTAAGAACTAATAAAACTATGGAAAATTAGATAACTTGGACTCCAATCTTTCCCTTCTGTTGAAGCCCGACATGTCTTTCCTTTTTGGCCGACCCGAATGCAGTCTCTTCCAAATATGTAATTTAGCCGATACGCCTATCACGATGTTGATTCGGCTTTCTTTTGTCTTGATCAACCACTGCCACATCAGCACCAATCTGTCCTGACACCTGGCCCCACGTATGGTATTCCTCGTACTAAATTTTGGTGTCAACACATGCCCCCCAATTTTGGGATAAAATTGACTTTTATTCCAAAATTTCAACCTTTCTCTTTCTTGCCGATCAGTTGATGTATCCGAGAAAGATCAGTTCACTGTTCACTTGAAATATCGTATTTCTAGTTCTCTCTTCTTTCGACATCTTTCAATAATAAATGCAATTATCTTTCTTACCGACCATTGTTCCACTTTTATTTCTTCCTTATTCTGTTTGAGAAAACCCCACTTTACCATGGCGAATGGACATCGAAGCAGGCGTTTCTCTGGAGAAGAGGAGGTAGATTTGCATTGATCTCACCGGTAAGTTCATTGCACTTCCTTCTTTTCGTACCTTTTTCGCTTTTGCCGATAGTCCTTTTACTTCTTCCCTTTTTCTCATAGTTATGTCAGAGAAACTATCGGCCCTTCAACTGTTGTTGCTGCTATTCCATCATCATCTGATTCCTTTGCACCGAGAACAAGATCAGTTCATACAAGTGACCTACAAACTGATGAATATATAGCTGAATCTGAATATTCAACAAATGTGGTTTCTCATCGCTCTCAGTCTCTTTCATTTGTTCAAAGAGATCTTGAAGAGAAGAAGAGAACAATAGATATTCTTCTTGAATAACAGACCATGCTTGTTTCTAGAATCTCTGGTAAATATATTTTTTTTCAGAATTTTTTCTATAGATTCTTTTATCTTGGCAATCAGTATCTTCAAGCATTTACTTTTTTGTAGATCTGACTTCCCAACTCAAGAGTTTGCAACTGACTGGAATCAATGTTGCGAATTCTATAAATGCTCCTGGTCAAGATCTTTTTGATAGATTTGGCAATATTCCTCCTCGAGTTTACAGCATAGCTTCTTATAGAGTTAGGGTTGGTGCTGTTCATGCTCTTGATGTTGTTCAAGCTTACACAGGTGTTAGCATGCTTGGCCTTGTAGTGGATCTTCCAGATATTAATGAGGTGTTGATGCAAGATTCTGACATTATTGGGGCTGTGGCAACAGATATTTCTGATATACTTGATCCAGCAGATATAATCAAGTATGCATGAAGAAATCTTGAATAGGATGTTGCTCTCTTTTAGATAGAGTACTTCACTAGCAATATCCTTTCTGTGATTATATCTCTTGCCTTCTGAACTTCTGACGCTAAGTTTGTAAGGTAAGGAAAACAATCAGCCGATCTGAATTTGTTTTAATATATCCCAAATTTTAGATCGGCTTGGTACCAATATGTATAAATAGAGACTTATAAATTTGTATAATATTTCTCATCTATGTTTGTAATCCTTCTAGAATCCTTTCTGTTGTAAATCCTTGAATGATTTCTTTTGCTTTCTTCAGTTTCCAGAAGCAGTGTATCTTATCGGCTACTTAGCCGATCCATCTTTCCACTGTATTAGATGGAACCGATTTAATGATCTATTTCTCACCGTTCATATTTGATCCGATGGTCTAAATATACTTGACTCTTTACCTTCCTTATTTTTACTATAAAATAACTGCCAAGGCAATTGAAATCAACTCACCAGTTATCCGTCTTTCAAGTCCCCTTTCGAGAAAAACCCTTCCTCTTCCCCCTTTTGAACAGTAGAAACCTAGCAATGGCGGACGATCATAGTAAATGTCCTTTAGATATGAGCATCGATGAATTCTTGCAATCCATACATCAGTGTAGGAGGTAATCGATTTTCAACTCATATTCTTTCAATCAGCTTCTCTTAGATTTGATTCACTGATTCCTTATTACTACTCACAGGCGGCTTGAAAGCCTCTTGAACCCTGATGGCGTTGGTACATCGAATGCTCCTCCAACAATTTCGGCTGCATCTGCCACACCACCGCTAACACATCTCTTCTGGTATTGGCATCTCCTCATGTATTACCTGAGGCAGAGGAGCAACTGCCGTCGGACGCCAAATCTAAAGATTCAGGCAATGTGCTATTGCGCCGTTTCAAGGCAGAGAAGAACGAGGTGATAGATCATTACTCCGAGGCTACCAAGGAGATAAGTCAGATGGAGAATGTTCTCGCCGAGTTCCAACAAGCGCTCGACCGTACCCAGCAGGCCCTTGAAGATAGGGAAGCGTCTTTGAGGGTGGCGATGGAGTAGAGGGCAGCTGCTGATGCCCAAGTCACTAGTGGGTTTCTTCAACATCCTTTCAATTTATCTTCAATCTTTAATCTTGGATGTGCATGACCTCTTGATTTCTTCTTTTCTTTAGGTTTGATAGTGCGCTTTGAAGCACTGCAGCAGGCTGCTAATGAAGCCGCTGCCTCTATCAACACTCAGGGTGATGGCATTGTGGAGTGATTAGGACAAATCCTTCCTAGGGTCAATGAGATTGCCCTCCATGGTGTTCGTCATGGAGATGCACGCACCCTTGCTGCTGCCCAGGAAGTCACCAGCTAGAATATGCTTGGCCTCAATACCAATCTTCCAGAGGTAGCAGAAGCTATGGAGGAGCATGCCTATGACTTTGAAGCGTTCGCAGAAGATATAGCTGATGGAGTAGTTTCTATTGATGTAGTGAACAATGTGTTCAACCTGTAAAACTCCTAAGGCAAATAAACTTTGTAAACAATCTTGCAAATATAATGCAACTCCTTTCCAGTTTATTCTTCTCAGTACTTTTCTGAAACTGATCCATCGAGGTCTACTTAAACATCACTTTATGTTTTTGATGTTTTTGCACTAAAGGCAATACATATTGTATTGGCTCTTGCCCTAATTGCAGGACTCATATTTTTGTTCTAAAGGCGATACACTTGTATCGACTGTTTTATAAGCCAGAGTGTATAACAACTCGGCTAACCAAATTTGCTAAGTATACAATTCATAACAATCTATGATTGCAAATGAACTAATACTATAAGCTAAAGCTTAATCTCTTCAATCTTTTCTGCATCGGCCAAGAATATTTTCTTTGAGACCATTGATCTGATAGTCGATACAGAAGTCTTCCTAATCTTGATCAAAAAACTTTTTGTGAGCTGATGATCCTGATTGGCTATTGGTTCTCATCATAGCACCTGACGAAACCTCCTTCATATACTCTACCAGAGAAACACTGAACCTCTTCAAAATTCCAATCAGCAGATCCGGCCAGTGCAACTCCAGTAGATGAATCTCCTTGGACGACTTCTGTCCTATCCCCAATCCATTAGGTTAAAGTTTGATGCATCATTGAAGGATTGCAATAGTTAGCATGAATCCAATCCCGTCCAAGTAATAGGCTATAAGTCCTAGAAGTATCAACCACAAAGAAAGTGGTCGGCAGACTCTTGCTTCCAATGGTCAACTCAACAATGATAGCACCCTTGGTGTTAGATATGTTGCCACTAAAATCTAAAAGTTTCATATCTGTCTAACTCAAATCTTCTTCAATCTTGCCAAGTTTCCTGAATGTAGTGTATGGCATAAGATTGACCGAAGCTCCACCATCAACCAACATCCTTGTTAATGGTTTGCCATCAACAAGTCCCTTCAAATATAATGCCTTCATGTGCAGATACTTTTGAGGTTTCTCAAATGTGGCCTTCTCGGTTTCATAAATCCATTGGCACACACCTTCATCATCTGAATCTTCTGAGTTGCCATCATCATGTCTCTCTCTATAGGCACTGTATTCTGCAGGCAACATAAAGATGGTTGTAATGGTAGCCGATACTTTTCCTTTACCTTTATCGGCTGCTTGCTTGGCTTGCCAGACTTGAGCTTTCCTCTTCTTTTCTTGCTTTTCATCGTTCCTTAAGCATTGGACTCTTCTCTTCTGACTCCTGGTCAACCCTCCTGAGCACCATTGACCCTCTTGCCAAGCATGCACTTGTTCTTCTTTTTCTTCATAATCGACCATCTTCTGATCGGCAGCTCCTTTGCCAGACTGATCTTGAAATATGCATTTATTATTTTTTATGCGCTGACCCAAACACTCATGGATAGATCAGCGGTTGGTTGCTCCTTGCCTGTACTCTTGATATTGGTTACTGCATTCAGGACAATTATAGAGTGTAGGCAACTTCAAACCTTCATTCTAGCAATGTCTAAAGAAAGGACAATGCCAATGGGACTAATTTTCTTCCCTGATCCTTCTTTCTTCTTTACGATGGCATATGTACTCTTCTTCTTCAAGCCACTGCTGATAATCTCTTTCACGATGAAGCTGATCTTTCTCTTTCTTGCGCTGCCACTTGTTCAATAAGATCTGAACAGTGGGACGCCTTTGCTCACCAGCCTTAGAAGATTCAGGCTGCTCCAATTGATGCTTCATCTTGAATTCTTTATACTCTTTAGCCGATATTTGTTTCTCAGAATCAACAGTACCAGCTTTCTTAGCTTTGTTAGAAATAAGTATTTTGAATTTGCCTGACATAGCCACCATGTTGGTAGGGAAAGGATGCCCATCTACCCACATGCTCTTCTCAATGCCAATCCTCTCTTTGTTGATTGCTCTCTGGATATAATCTCTGAAAACCTTGCAATCATTGGTGTTGTGAGTAAAAGAATTATAGAACTTGCAGTATTTCATATTCTTGAGCTCCTCGACCGATGGAATCTTGTGGTTCCCAGTCAGCCTAATCTGACCATGTTTCAGCAACATGTCAAAAATCTCATTAGCTTTGTTGATATCAAAGCTATATCCATTGCTTCCCTGGTTATCTTTGGCCTTAGTCCAAAGCATGTTCTCTATGTTGCTCTAGGTCCACTCAACAGCTGCTACTTCATCCTCGCCACCTTCTTCTTCTGTTAATCCCTCTTGAAGGAATGAAGCATAGAACCCTTCAACTGTTGCAGCCTTCTGAGGTAGCTTGCCATAGCGATTGAAGCCAAACCTGTTTTCCAGGCTAGCTATTTTTCTTGACAAAGCAGCTAAACTGGCATGATCAGAGCCAACCCTCTCTCTAAGAACTGGAAATAATCTAGAGACAGCAATATCAACCAGGTCCTTATCAGATAAAACCAAAGAATAGCACTGGTTCTTGACTTCTCTGAATCTCTGCAAGAAGCTCGATCCCAACTAATTGTATCCTTACTTGAGAGCACTGAGATCGGCTAATCCCTTCTCTGTCATACCTAAATCAAAGTATTGATGGAACTTCGTCTCTAGGTCCTCCCATGTTAGAATAGACTCATAAGGCAATGAAGCAAACTATGAGAAAGCTACTCTAGATAATGACAGAGGAAAGAACCATATCCTGAACACCGATTCATCGATCAATTCCCCCAACTGAATCAAGTACTGGCTGATATGCTCCATGGCAGAGGTCTCACTACTGCCAGTAAACTTGGTGAATTATGGTATCTTATACTTCAAGGGTAAGGTCATCTGGTCATACCACTTCGGATATGGCTTCCTATATGTAAGAGTTGAATTCTTCGGCTTAATACCGAACTGCCTCTGAACCATATCGGCAACTTGTCCCATGAGTTGATTGATATGTGGGGACTGAGGATTCTGATGCCCATGATTCAGGTACTGTTGCTGAAGCTGTTGCTGACCTCTAGAGTATTGATTTGAAGCATAAAACTCTGACTCATAGTGATAGCCAAAAGGTAATTCTCCTCCTGGCAGAAGCTTTCCTTAGTAAGATGGAGCACCAGGTTCCTTGATGATCTTTCCTCCATAGCAAATATTTTTTGTAGCCGATGGATATCCTCCATAGTTGTTCTGAATAAATCCAGTCAGTTGTTGCCCCTCGTGCTGATACTGCGTGATTTGCTGTATCCTTGGTGGTAGTTGTTGATGCTGTATAGGTTGTTGAGTTTGCGGCGTAACATCAGTCACGTCACC
Source organism: Cymbopogon citratus (assembly GCA_031170775.1). Lineage (NCBI taxonomy): Eukaryota > Viridiplantae > Streptophyta > Magnoliopsida > Poales > Poaceae > Cymbopogon > Cymbopogon citratus. The sequence continues at coordinate 8,428 of DXKC01006014.1, forward strand.
ACCAGTCTCATTACCAGTTGCACCCATAGTTGCACCTTATGCACTAGATTGAGGTGCCAAATCATTAGTCCTCTTTGGTCCATTCTGCACATAAGCTCCTCCATAGCATGATCCAGCAATAAATCCAGCTTCTATGAGAGCATTCCCCAGGCTATTGATGAAGACAGTATTGTGATTGATCAGGGTCCCACTCATAGCTTTGACAATAACACTGTGCATGGTATCACGCGTCAGCTTGGTAATAGGATCCGTTTCTTCTTCTAGCAAGACTCTAGGATATAAGAGTCGCTGGACTATCCTTCCTCCATGCATCTTAGAATAAGACATCAGACACTTTTGCTTGTATTGTTCAACACAAGTGTCAAGTATCTTCCTTATAGCTTTGTCCAAGTCATCTTCTTTGACGTTGATCGGTTCGTACTCGTTTGTTATCATGATGTGATTGTGATGAGTCCCACCGAGAGTGCTAAAAATGTGTCGACACGTGAATATAGTATCGACACACTAAATAAGGCCCTGGCAAGAACTGAAGAGCAGAAGGATGCTCTGTGATTCTCAAGATCTCGTAGGCAGTGCCGATCCACCGAGAGAGCGTGCCAACCAACTTGACCTATAGTTGACAAGGAGATAAACGAGATCAAATGATGGAACCTGCCGGTGTGATTCCAGATAGTTCTAAGATGTACGGCCATGATAGCCGATCAAGTAAGGAGACTAACTAGAGAGTTAGCTCTATACATTGTAATCAGAATAAAGATAATAATGTAAACAGAACAGGCTATAAAGATGCATAATTCTTAGTATAATTCCATTAGTCGATGTCACTGAAGAGACGTGAACTATCCCTAGAGAGACCGTGACGCCGCTCTCCATGGACAATACATCATCCCTCTCTATGAATAGACAAATCTAGCCGATAGCCGATACACGGTGCTATTCGTGAAAGCATAACTGGATCGGCTAGAATCCATGTTTGTTGCTTGTCATATAGGAAACCCTATCTAGTTTGAACAAGTAGCACCTATGTTTAGTTGCTAAGCAATGTAAAATAGACATCGACACATGTGTCTTAACGTCCCCTTAAGCCACATGTGACTAGCATTTCAATTGAACACCAATCTCCTGAGGACGTGACCTAGCATCACAATGCATTCCTTTGTATCACCTAGAGATAAGCTCCTAGGACAACTTCATATCTTATCTCATAGCATCTATGACCAACCACTAACTATGGGATGCCTTAGTGACATATCCCTAGATACTTGACCTAGACCACACCCATGAGTCTTGGACATAAACCCTAGGTACTAGTTACAGAAGCTATCCTCATCTGAGTAGTTAACTATTAGACCGTAGCTAAGGATTAGTGACCCCTCTTATCCAACCATGGTAGAACCCTACACTTGTCTACTATGCCCAAAACCCTAACCTAGTAGACAATTCATAACCTAATTACATGGCTAGTCTAACTTGTGCCTCTAGTGCTAACTCTAGGAATCATGCAAGTGCCTAGTTTCCCAACCAAATAACTTATTAAGATATAGGATGTTACAACCTATGTGATGTATGGTGAACTACCTTAACCATACACTAGTGGACCCCACCCTTGACCATTAACTTAAATTACTAAGCATACATAATCATGTGCATTTTAACTACCATTTGTGATTTGGCTTTTCTTGGATTTTTGTGATGATAATAAAATCCACCAATATTTGTTAGTGTGATTAATAACTATTTAACCCACCAATACTTGCATAAATTCATATATACTATATGAATGTAATTGTATTGGGGAGAAGACCCCAACATAATATATGATCAAGATGGCCTATTCACCTTATCAAATAATACTAAACCTAGTTTACCCTAGCTAAACATGGATTAGGGGCTAAACCAATAGAATACACAATAGAAAAGGGAAAAAAGAAAAGGAGAAGGATGTAAATGGCCAATCTGGCCTGGACGGCCCAGCCTCGGCCGAGATCGCACCTCCAGCTCTGCCAGCCCAACTGCCCCCGCTGGCCCAGCGCAGCCGTGGCCCAGCTCGCCTCCATCCCTCGCCCTCAGCCCAACAGCGCCGAACGGCCTGCTCCGCACCCTGCCTGGCCCAGCTAACCCCACCTTGGCCCAGCTTGCCGTCGGCCCTCCTTGCCACCGGGGCCGGCTTGCCTCACCCGCACGGCCCGCGCACACCACGCCTAACCGTAGCTAGGAGCGAGCGCTCCCAGCCGCCGCCGTCGGCACGCGAACCACCAGCGCGCCCCGACGCTGCTTTTGGGTGTTCGTGCCACGCGATGGCCGCCATGCGTCCAAGGCCCGCCTCCCAAGGATCCCCGCCGTCTGCTCCCGCGAACCCTAGCCCGACACCCTATAAGTATAGCCGCAGCCGCCGGCACCATTCCCATCCGCCGCCGCCGCTCCTGTTAGCCCCCGACGCCACTTCCTTGAGCCGCAGCGCTGCCAGTAGCCTCGCCTAGCTCCCGTTCCGCGCTGCGCCTCGCCGTCTGAAGCCCCGTCGTCATGACCAAGCCAGCCTCGCCATCCGCAACGACCTCTGCCGCGACGTCGTCCGCCGGGAACCGCCTTCCCTCGAGCTCGCACCGGCGCAACCGTTGAGTCCGCCCCGGCCATGTCGTCAGTGCGTCCTCGTCGACCCTGACGTCGTGCCCCGACGCGTCAAGCCACTATCCTCACCGTTCACGCGCTGACCCGACATGCCTCGCCCCCAAGCTCGCGACGCCGATGTCCTCGTCGCGCTCTGCTTCGCCGTGCCGGAGCTGCTGTCGTCCTCGACGCCTCTGCATCTCCGCGCCTCGCCACGCCGAGCCACGAACGTCGCCGATCCGCCTCCTGGAGCTGAACCGCGAGTGCCACGCCAGCCTCGCCATGTCACGCCAAGCCGCAGCCACTTCACCGCGACTTCACCGCCGCTGCGTCAACAAGTTTGCCACCCACGCCGACCGAAGCCGCTCGCGCTGCACCGAGCCTCGCCCCCACCTCGTCGACGTGCAACTCCGCGGTGCCAGACCCTCATCACGCCACTTGCAGCAGCTCTGCAGCCACGTCCACCTCGCCGCGGTCACCGTCCACGGCACCGTCGCCCACGGCCCAGCAGCAGCAGGCAACGGCACAACGTCCACGAGACCTTCCTCTGCTCCGGGTGCGCTCTACACCAAGCCCTGACCCTGGCCATCATCACGTACAGCATGGTAAGCCCTCCCGTTGCCGACTCTCTGTCCCTGCTTAAATCGTGGAGTCTGGCCACTGACCACCGTGAACCAAGGCCATGCCTTGCAGGACCTGAACGTGACCTGGGACAGCTGAACCGCAACTCTGTGCTCGCCGGGCAGCGCCATTCTCGTCGCCTTGCTCCAGCCGGGTGGCTCAGCTCAAGCTCATGCCTTCCTGTTCCTGCTGATGTTCTCTGCATAACACCGGCCTTCGTGTCGTGTTCGATCACTGTCGTAGGATCGTGATGCCATTGGACCAATTGAACCAGCCATGACCTTCTCTGTTCCTCGCCACGCCGACCATCGACCTCACGCCGGTGAGCAACCAGCAGCCTATCGCTTCGCCTCTTTCATCTCGGACGATGATCTTACACTGTCCTGCTGATAGCCGGCCTTCGTGCCACTGTTTTCACCATTGCAGAGAAAGCGGTGACCTAGCCGACACCTTTCTGCCCTAGGCCGAAGATCGACACCCTCCGTTCCAGCCATCTGTTGCTATTCTTCACCCCCAAGGTCGATCCCCGAACACCTACCGGCGCCGTCCCTGATGACGTCGACAGACCTCTTTTTATTATCCTCTTATACTTGTTCATGTAATTGTCATACACTTATCCTGATCCATTTATCTATCTTTGTATGCCTGTGCCGTGCCTTCGTGCCGGTCTATCTATTCTTACGTCCTTGATATGCTTTCGCCGAACTTCTTTCTCCGCCGATTCCCCTCCTCGTCATGCTCGCCGAACCCAAGACACGCACGCAGGTATGACCGAAACGATCACCACACCACCATAGCAAATAGGAAAGAGGGCAGCGTCGAGTCTCTGTTGGAGCTCCGCCGTGCCGATTAGATTCACCGATGACCCCAGCAACTTTGCGGGTGAGGAGATCCGTGTGGCCTTGCCTTGACCGCGACTACGCGTCGCATAGCCCGACTGTAACGATAGGTAGGCTACGATCCTCGCTGCCATGATGTGTGCACCTTGGTGCGCCGCCGAACAGGCACGTCAAATCCTGTGAACCCAGCAACTTTGCGGGGGAGGATGACCGTGGGTCATTCGTGTAGAACAATGACGCCAAGCTATGAAGGAAAGACGGAAGTCCAAGCATCGCTGGAGCAAGCTTTGGAAAAGAAAAGAAGGAAGAAGAGAGGTGAAGGAGGAGATGGATAGACCTGA
>DXKC01006018.1:0-16517 GCA_031170775.1 Cymbopogon citratus
CTGCCACTGAGTTTGTTGTAACAGAGTTCAAGGATAGCCAAGTTTGGTGATATGTTACAGAAATGGCTTGGAATCTGCCCAGAAAAGCTGTTGTTGCTGGCATTGAGCGCGACTAGATTCTCCATCCCCATCCATGTTGTGGATGTAAACTGTCCTGTAAACAAGTTGCTTGAGATATTAAGTACCTTTAGAGGCTGTCCAGGGGTTGAAGATGGCAGCTCATGCAGGTCTCCAGTGAGGTGGTTGAAGCTGACGTCCAGGACGATGATGCTGCTGGACGACACCAATTCTAGCGGCAGGACACCGGATAGAGAGTTGTAGGACAAGTTAAGGTGCTGTAGAGTGGTGAGGTTACCAAGAGAAGGTCTGATTGACCCTTCAAGGCCCCTAGATGGCAGAGAGACCTCAGTGACTGCCTTGTTACTGTTGCAGGTGATCCCTTGCCATTTGCAGCAATCAGTGCCTTCTTCCTTCCATGACTTGGCGAGACCAGAATCCTTTGAGAGCCCAGCAAGGAACTGGAGGAGTGATGTCTTCTCCTGCTCTGTGCAGGAACTAGTGGGGGTGGCTAGAGAGATCAGCAGCACAAGAGCAGTGGCAAGAACTGGTATGGGTAATCTACTCCTGTATTTGTTGTATGAAAAATGGAGTGGCTGCATGGCTTCTTTTCGATACAAGCAGGGAAAGCAGATGCTGAACCTGTGTACTGTCCAGGCAGCACCAAATGGTCTAATCAGGGAAGAGCATAAGGTAGCAGAGCGAAAAATGAAGTCAAATATGAGATGCTATAGCAATTTCCTCATACTGATTGTATTATTATATTTAGTAAACACGTCAGCTGGTTTGTTAGCACTTTAACATTTCATTGTTGACTACCTTCTATGATCAATTAAGAAGTCATCCTTGAATCATTCTGTATTGAATTATTACAGCGTGACATGACTGACTGGATCTCACATAACCGAGCCTGCATGAATTCACCTTATCTCAGGATCTGGCATCGCATGTCCTACACCCTATTTGGTGCCGCGGTCAGGGTATCAGTGGTTTGGGGAATAACATTTCGCGCAAGTGGAGGCTGGAGAAATAAGAAAGGCGGAGCCGGCAACTTGGAGCCCTATTCTTCTGTCTGATTGGTGGCCTTGGCCCGAGGCGTTTACTTTCTGTTATCCTTACAGCTGATGCAGTTGTGCACGTTCACGGCTGTTTCCCATGCCCCCCTTCCCCTGTTTCACAGGTGCGTGATGGACCTCCGGCTCTGGCTGCAAGTAAACTGGGCAGCGTGTGCAAGAGGACTGGCAGACTGAGATTTGAAGCAGCACCGGAGAGTGGAGTGCCTGAAGCAAGCTGCTGTGAAACGTGGCCTATCGAGATTATTCAGGTAGTGATGCTAAAGGTCCCCTGTTTTTTCAGGGCTTCTGATCATGTTCATGTTGAATTGTTGATGATGATTGCTTGCCTGGTTAGTGGGTGCAGTTGCACATTTCGTAGTGGTCGTTGTATGATTATCTGTCATCACAGGTGGCTGCTATTTTCTCGTGGTGTCGACTGCAGAATAGCAAGTGGATGGCACTAAACACTGTCGATGCTTTAAGAGCCTGCTAGCAATGCGTCACTTTTCGTGTCTTTTTCCTAGAAAAACGCTTTGGGTCTTGTGATTGTCTGCTCCTTACCATTGACACTCTAGTTGTTCATTTTTCGCAGACGTTTCTATCTGTGTTACATAATCCGGCTCGTACTCTCTGCTTCCTGCATCCAGACATGGAGTCGAAGCACGGCGGGGGGATGCAGAAGCCACGGCAGCGCCATAGGAATGCATGCGCGTGGGGGACGCGGTCTTCGTAATGGATGGAGACGGGACCCACCCAGAACAAACGTGGAGGTGCATGGTTAAGCCAAATATTTTTCTTATTTAAAATATGGTTGAGCCAAATCTTGGTTATGGCCAAATTTGTAAACAAATTTGTAAATTAATGCCTGGTTTGCGACGGAACAATGGTCAGTACCAAAATGTAGAGCTGCATGGCAAACGTGCATGGAAATCAAGCCAGATATTTTCTTATTTAAAAAAAGTGTTGGGATAGTTGTCCTGCCAAGTTTTGCTAGGCCTGTGTGAATTTGACCAGTAGGATTCACATGTTATATTAACATGGCAAAGGTGCATGGAAATCAAGCACGTTCCCACTCCAAAAATATAAAACATGGCACTTCGGGTCTTGTTCTGTCGTTAGGATCACAGTACGAGAAATAAAATTGTGAAAAAGAAAAAACAACTTGCAAATCAGTCCGTCTCGCGTTCGGGCTTCCCTTTTCTCATCGCCGAAAGAACAAAAACGTTCTCCCTTTCCGTCTCGGTTCAAAGTCGCAACGCTGAAAATGGCCAAAAATGGAAAGGTGGCCGGTCACGAGTCACGACTGGCGACGTCCAAAGATTTTTTTTTTTTTTTGAGTCGACGACGTCCAAAGATTTGTGTGGGTGCAAATTTGACCTCACCGCTTACGTAACGACTCTAGACTCTGCTCATGTGCTCGTCTTCGGATCCTTTCACGCGTTTTACAACGAGCGATCTTTCATTTTTACCATGAGCAATAATACTGCACTCACTCGATCGAATATTTTTTTTTCATTTTTCGACAAGTCAGATAATTTTAAATTTAGCTAAATAAAAAATGTAACAATATTTGTCATTTAATTATTTTTTACTTGGTTCAGATTTATAATTATTTTTTTACAGCGAGAGGAAACAGTATGGTCAAGATGTTTGTAGTTCGGTGTCATGGTAAATGACTAAGAGCAACTTCAAAGACTCTCTATATTTGTATCTAGCTTATAGGAATAGAGATTTTGATGAAGAGTATCCTCTAACCGTGGCGGAGTCAGGATTTTAAGGTTGAGTATTTCCATTTACATAGAAAAAATGTCTCATTCTAATGCTACATGTAAAATAGCTCACGACGGCGCCGATAACTAAAGGCATAGAATGCTCAAATCTAATATACCCATGGAATAAAGGAAAATCACGACATACAAATATGAATGAGAAACGATTTAAGTGTAGAAAAGGACTCCTCTCTTTTTTACAAAAGGAAAACTTTATTAAAATCAAGTAACATCTTTACAAGAGAGGGACACAACCCACTCTGGAAAACAAGAAAGAAACATTGACTCTCTCTAGACCTAGATGCGCCATATTATTATGATCTTTAACATCTCAAAACTGTACAATTGGTTGCTTGCATCGTGTATCTATGCCATAATTTGCCACAACGCGGATCGAAGAAATATTAGGATAATAGCTAGCAAGCTTAACCAGTTATCTTTTATCATTTTTCTCATCGTTCTAAATACTGGAAGATCCACAAGAAAGATGTACGCAGTAGTGTTAATTGAAAAGGTGTGATAACCATACTATAAAGTACAAACAATCCTAAATTAAGGCAATAGCCGATGGCAATATGATGAGAGTGGTGTTTTTGACTTGATAATAAATAGAGAATAAAACTTACTGTAACATATACACATATAGATGCTCACTGTGTTCACTAGCTGAAGAGTCATCTGTGCATACACCTCATCAGTGTCGGGGTCCGCATGCAAAGTAACACTGTGAAGAAGACATATCAACTTTGAGGGAAGATTTGGGTAGCTTGGCACATGTGCATCAATGTCCTTTTGCATAGAAGCTGCAACCTGCTCGCTGTGGCCCTGCGGGAAGTAGACGACGAGGCTGCCCTCCGAATTGTATGGTTTTTCTGGCCTGGTTTCCAGTCAAAAAACTGGGCTGGCACTTGCCTTTTTTCTTTTATTCGTCTAATAGAAATCCCGGCAAAGCTTTTGCCGGCCTTTCGAAAAAAAAAACATATACACATATATATAACTGATGTATAAGTATTTGTGGGGATAAAAGTTAGGTATTCCTAGGAATATCCATGCATCTACATGGCTCTGCCCATGTCCTCTAACAATCTTCTATTCCGTCTTTCTTTCTAGCAAAAGATGGAGATCAAGGGTGAGCATGCACATGATATAGGAAGCTGCTAGAGGACTAAAAGATAGGTTTTCCTCCACAATGATTTAGAGAGTAAATTTTAGAAAGATACTCAACATTGTTGTATTGACATGTCGTGCTTATGAAATACGTACAACCATTTTCCATAGATTTATCTTAAACCTTGTGACATTTGGACCCAACGTTATCCTAATTTTGCCCATGATGTGTGTGTTCAGGTAAGCTAGCTAAACTCAACAACTTTTATACTTCTATGCCTTCTAAATTATGTCTCTAATCCTGCCAGTTATCATCACTTATGTTGTTGGAGGATTGTGTTATGGCCTAGTATTGTAGGAGTATCATATTGGTCCATTGAGGTACTAACTTTTTATAAGCTGTAATAGACGGAAAGGAATTTACTTATAATAATTTTTTGTAATTTGACTGGGAATGGTCAAATTGTTCAAAATATAAGCTACAATAGTCTAAGCTATGAGTCAATAGAAGTTGTTTGAATCAACTACAACTTATGTTTGGCTGTTCAAAGAGAGGACCATTTAGTTCTTTTGTCACGCTCACATGTCACATGGGGATAATGTGATATTCGGTCTAGATTTTTTTCTCTATTCTGTGTATAATAAAATATATTATTTAATCACAATCCATAGAGGTGTAATGTAAGATGCATTGAGACTTCTACGTTACCAAATACCGGGAACGGAGAACACAAAAAATATTGGGTCTTTTTGTAAAACAGTGCTTATTCCGCGGCGTCATGGCCGCGCTTTCCGCCGGCGGTCGCCGGCACCCCAATCGCCGCCGCGCGTCTCGCTCAACTGGCCATCTACCAAACTGCATCCAGCGCGCGGCGCCGGCGTCGGTACCTTCGGATCCATGACTGGGTTTATCCATTTGGCCGCAACCCGCAATCATTACTGCTACTAGCTAGCGAACTCCTGCAGTAGCTCCTCTCCCGCCACCAGTCCAGAGTCCAGAAGTCCGCCACCACCTGCGCACCGTGTCCTCTCTGCATCGCGTTGGGCGCGCTCATTCCCGCTCGGCAGCTTGCGTGCCAAGCCCAGTGCTGAGTGCTGTACGACGCAATGCCGATCCTGGGGACGGAGGACGCGGCGCCGCGGTGTCGAGGCCGCGCGCTCAGGGTATTCGTGGAAATGCCGCTGCCAGGATCCGTCACTTCGGCTCCATACTTCCAAGTTCTATGGACGGATTCGGTGGCTGTCGAATGACAAGTGTGAATGGGCGCGTCGTCGGGCAGGCCAAGGACGTTGGGCGCACGGCCGCGTGCTGCAAGAGCCTGGTCACCTCGCCGGGTCGAACTTCTGCATGCATGGTTACTACGAGTACTTAGTACAGGTATAATGGTAGTTCGCATAGTCTAAATGTTCTATTACTTATTATTATGCTGCCACTCCATTTCATGCTTTATCCAGACATTTTCTTTTTTGCATTTACTCACTATGTATAGGGACTCTGTATTCCCACTCCATTCCAGTGGTTTCAGAACTTTGTTCATCATAGCCAATAGCTGAGTGATCACAGTATCTAATGCATTAGTATCAGAACTTGAGCAGTTGAACTAACTAACAACTGAGCAAGCACATTCGTTTTTTCACTTGCTTTTTTATACATGTTAGTACTTGAAGAAAAAAAGTAGGCGATGGAGTGACAAAGCTAGAGCAAATTAGAGAGGGTGCACTTGTCTTGTGGTTGAATGGATATGTGTCTGAGAGATGTATATATGGTGAGCTTGTAGATATAATCATATAATCACGGTTTTTACATTTTAGGGGGTGTGCATTTGCACCCCCTAATTGATACCTAGCTTCGGCCCTGGGTGTGGGTACTTACCTTCATCAAAATTTACATTCTATAATGTGCAAGAACTGTACAGAATGCACTGTAATACTAGCCAAACTCAAACTGGTACCTCTAGTGAAAAGTATATCTACTCTATTCACCTAACTGCAGCAGCATCATGTCTGGATGCTTCTGCATTATATCTTGGCTGACTATTCACTCTTGTCTCTACAAGCCAGCATTGATGCTTTCCAGGCATGAGACTACTTCCATTATAGCTGGCCTCATGGAAGCGTTATGGTTCACACACTTACAAGCAACTTCAAGCATCATCAGCATTTGATCTTCATGCCCTGTGCCACTGAGTGTTGGATCCAGCACCTCAATCTGCTTTCCTTGAGATCTCATGTCCAGCACCCATGGGACAAGTTCTTTTGATGTTGACAGAACTGGAACAGGTCGTAATCCTGTGAGTAGCTCAAGTAGGACAACTCCGAAGCTGTATATATCACCTCTCAGAGTAGCCACCCACCCATGCCCATACTCAGGGGGAATGTAACCAAGAGTGCCAACTAGCTCGGTCGTAACATGAGTTTTGTTGGGCTGGATCAGTCTTGACAGCCCAAAATCTGCAACATAAGCTTTGAATTCTTTGTCAAGTAGGATGTTGCTGCATTTTATGTCACGATGGACAATGTGTGGTTTGCAGGCATTATTGATGTAGGAAAGACCACGGCTTGTGCCTTGGGCAATCTTCAACCTCGTTGGCCAATCAAGAAATGTGCTAGCATCATCATCCCTGTTGTGAAGCCAATCGTCCAGGCTGCCATTCTCCATGAAAGAATATATGAGGAACCTAAAGTTTCCATGAATGCAATAACCCCACAGTGGCACAAGATTTTCATGTTGGGCCATGGAGAGTGCTTCAACCTCAGCAGTGAACTCCCTTTCCACAAGGCACATCTCACCATTGAGCTTCTTAATTGCAAGCTTGGATCCATCAGGTAGCTCAGCCTTGAATACTAGTCCATATCCTCCACACCCAATGATGTTCTCCTTCCCAAAGTTATTTGTTGCCTTCACAATGTCGGTGAATGTGAGCTTGCTTTCATCTCCTTTGCTTCCAGGCATCATCACCAACGAGTGACAATTGGAGTTGAATGATACCACTTCTATATCACTATTATTGTTGCTCCTGTTTCTGGTGGTGAAAGTTTTACCCCCGAACAAGACTAGGAGGCGAGCTAGCACTAACAGGATGGCAACACCTCCAAAAAATACACCAAATGCAAGTGCAAATATAGCTGTCTTGTCATGTACCTTTTTCTTGGATGTGAAAGGTGTTCCAGCTGAACTACACTGCTGAATAAGCATAGGACCACAGAGCTTTGGGTTGCCACTAAAGCTGGAATTTGTAAATGTACTCAACTGGCCTGTGGTCGGCACAGGCCCTTCTAGGTCATTGAAAGAAACGTTGAATTCAGTAAGGAAGTGTAGATTGTTCAGGGCTCCAGGGATTGTACCAGTTAGATTGTTGCTTGACAAGTCTAGCACCAACAAGTTTGTGAGGTTGCAGATCGATTGGGGAATATCTCCATATAATCTGTTGAAGCTCAAATCAAGTGAAAGGAGCTCTTTTAAGAGACCGATCTCTGGTGGGATCACACCAGTGAAGTTATTGTTTCCTAGATTGAGCACTTTTGGAAATGCATTCAGCTTGCGGTACTGAAGTGTGAAATCTAAATAAATTGGTACCTCAAAGACTCTTGGATCTAAAAGTGATGCATTCTTTTCTGATTTTAGCATCGGCATCTCTGTTAATGCTATAGGAATACCCCCAATGAGACTGTTATTTGATATTTCTAGATAGAACAGGAAGTTTAGGCTGCTGATCCAGTCAGGAATTGGCCCATTTAATTGATTGGAATTTAACATTAACATCTGCAAATTTGTTAGCTTCGATAACCAATCAGGTATTTTCCCGATTAATGAGCATGCACTTAAGGAAAGGACCTGAAGATTCTCAAAACCATCAATGCTTTCATCATCTGGCATGGTCTCGTTTATGAAGTTCAGCCCAATAAGAAGGGTAGTGAGGTTTCTGGAGCCCTTTAGTATCTGAAGTGCATTTGTCAAATTCGTAAAACTGTTGCCAGTAAGAGAAAGGAATGAGAGTGACTTCAGATTGCCTAGTCCCTTTGATAACTGGCCTTGGAAGTGATTAAAAGATAGACGCAGCGCAGCTAGTTTGTGGCATGAATATATGCTTTCTGGAATTTTGCCACTGAAATTGTTCTCCCTGAGATCTAAGATTTTTAGATTGTGTAAGGCTGAGAAATTGACCTTGGTGAGTTCTCCACTGAAATTGTTGTTCTTGAGGTCAATGTTTGTGAGATTTGTGCAGTTGCTAAGGGTTGATGGCAGCTCCCCGGACATGCTGTTATAGCCCAAATGAAGTTCCTGCAATTTCTTGAGCTGAACTATGGAATCAGGTATGTTTCCGCTGAAATTATTTTCTCCAAGGTCAAGGACGACCAGATTAGTGAGTTTGGCTATATGTGTGCCATCAAGTATTCCATGTAAACTGTTGCTGGATAAAGAGAGATGCTCCAACAAGGTGGCATTAAAGAGTTCATCAGGGACAATCCCTCTGAGGTGATTGTGGCCAGCCTTTAGCACTTTGAGCTTGGAGCAATTACCAAGCCCTGGGGGGATACTGCCACTGAGTTTGTTGTAACAGAGTTCAAGGACAGTAAAGGATGGTGATATGTTACAAAAATGACTTGGAATCTGCCCAGTAAAGCTATTGTTGCTGGCATTGAGTACCACTAGGTTCTCCATTCCCTTCCATGTTGTGGATGTAAATTGCCCTGTGAACATGTTGCTTGAGATGTTAAGTACCTTTAGAGGTTGGCCAGAGGTTGAAGACGGTAGATCATGCAAGTCTCCACTGATCTGGTTAAAGCTGATGTCAAGGACAATGATGCTGCTGGATGACACCAATTCCAGGGGCAGGTCACCGGACAGCGAATTATAGGACAAGTTAAGACGCTGCAGGCCGGTGAGGTTGCCAAGAGACGTGATGGTCCCTTCAAGGCCTCTAGATGGTAGAGAGACCTTAGTGACTGTCTTGTTTCCATTGCAGGTGACCCCTTCCCAATTGCAGCAATCAGTGCCTTCTTGCCATGACTTGGCGAGACCAGAACTCTTCGAGAGCCCAGCAAGGAACTGGAGGAGAGATGCCTTCTCCTGCTCCGTGCAACAGCTGATGGGGGTGGCCAAGGAGAGCAGCAGCACAAGAGAAACAGCAAGAACAGGTTGGGGTAAACTAATGTTGTATTTCTTGTATGAAAAATGGAGTGGCTGCATGGCTTCCTATTGAAACTAGCATGAAAACCAGACGCTCAATTTGTGCCCAGTCTAGACAAAGTTATAATTTGGTGTGACTGGGGAAGAACATAAGGTAGAAGAAGGAAGAGGCTCCTGGTTTCATCTTGCTGATCCCTTCTAGTGATGGTACAACAAAGTCTTCATTATGATTCTATTATATGCAGCAGAAAAACCAGCTCGCTTGTTCACACCTACATGTTCCATTGGTGGCTACCAGCTATGGTCCACTAGGAATCCAACTGACCAAGCTTCCTGGTCGTACAAAATATTTGCCTCTGTCCAGTCATCATTGAATCAATCCTTGTTGAGTTTCTACAGACTGCTGTGATTTCCCATTTTACCTGGTAAAAGTGTGTGGATCTGGCATCACTTGTCCTACTAGCTTGACTTAACAACCAGTTGTTGTCGTAACCTCAGTCGTTACTACTAACAAATGTACTAACCTCAGTTGTTGACTTAATCGATGTGCCCTTTTTGTTGAGCCGGAAAAGGCGCGTATCTCTGAAAGCCACGATTGCTGAGGATATGCAAGGCCCGATTGGCGTGAGAGAGTGTGCAAAGCGCATGATTCCAAAAGACGCCTACAATTTAGAGCAATCATCGGGTTGACGGTCAAGGTGTGTACATGGTTTGGACTTGTGCTCTAGTGGAGGCAAGAAAAATAAAAGAAAGCAATTGTGGTGGTGGTGACAGGGCGAGGGCGACCTGGTGCTGGTGCCCTATTCTTCTGATGACTGGCTGATGCGCATGGCTGTTTTCAATGGCCCAGGGTCCAGAGGCGCATATGATGAACCTTTGGTCCTCGGCTCGTGTTGCTGTCTGGACTCTGGAATTCAAAAGCGCTGGAATGGAACAGCCATGGAGAGCACGGGTGCTGCTGTGAAGTGTGATGTGTGAACATGGCCTATCATTTATTTATTTATTTTTTTCATTCAGGTGGTGATGCCAAATATCTCGTTTATTTGCACTCGCCTCTGTTTGGGTTCACCTGTCACCAATAATTTACTTACTTTCCCTCCGTTTGGTTTTATCTGTGTGTGTTCACCGTGTGTTTGTACTTCCCTCCGTTTGGGTTTACCTGTCACGATCAAATAAACCCAAACGAAGGGGAAGTATTTTTTTTTATTGGTTGATTAGTATGATCGCCATTGCACATTTTATATATGATTATCTGTCATCACGGGTGGCTCACTGTTTTCTCGTGGTGTTGATTGCAGAACAGAACAGCATGTGGCTGGATCAGCTCAACAATCTGCTGAGCAGGCGGAGTTGCGTCCCTATTTGTTTGTGCATATATTCTTGGTTGGTTTCTGTGTTCACAGTAACACATCTATCAGGTGTTCAGGTTGAGAGGCAATTGGAGGAACCTGGGAGGCTGGGACTGGGAGGGAGATGAAAGCACGCAGCTGCAGCCAGATCTGCACCAGCTGAAGATGGGGCAAGGGCCTGGCGTACGTGTGCCGGTTTGGACTCCGCGTGCTGGCTTGGTGGAGTGCAGCCAGACAGACGGGGGCGGCCGCCGCTGCACTCCACGGACCACGGCTGGCATGGCGTGGCACAGGCAGTGAGCGGAGCGCGCAGCGTGCCGTACGCGTCCAAAGTCGTCGCGTGCGTGGACGCGGTCTGGTCAGCGCCACGCCCTCAACTCACGACTGCCAAACGAGCGTGCCGTCCGGCGGCGACGCGACACATGTGCCACAAGACGCGTCGTCGCACGTACTAGTCCGTCAGCCGCCGCTCTGCCGTCCCCGCCGCGTTCTCGCGTTCCGCCGCTCATCGCTGGCACTCATCGTCAGTGAGAAAGTCCGAAAGGACTTGTCTTCTCCGATCCGATTCAAAGTCGTCGTCCCAGTAACTCTGAGAACGGGGTGAAATATTGTGGGATGTGGTGCCGACGTGACGTCAAAACGGGGCTGTACTGGACTTGCGAGTCGACCTAACGCGCGTGTGTGTTCACTGTTCAGCAAACTCGGTTGAGTTGCGCAACAAACTCCACAATTATTTTCTTCTTCCATTTCACAGAACAAAAAAAGAATCTTCTTCCAAAGCAAACTCGGCATTTTCCCCAATAATTATATGTTCAATTAAAACCCATCATGTTTAGAGCGTGGGAATGGTATGTTTGGCTACTTGACACGTGAAACGTATGCCTATATTCCATTTTAACGATCGTTCATTGAAACGGGAACTAGCGAACACCAAATATTTTCCTTTCTTGGAAATATTTGTTTTTGCAACTTTCTTTATTAAGAAAGATACAATCATGATTTTCGTGTGTCACATTTTACATGACCAAACTTGTCCCTTTGTCCCAAAAGAAAATGCAATTATAGGATTAATGTTGGTCAAACAAGCTTAAGGTTAACAAAATTTATAGTGAATATATTGTATTATAGTAGATATTAGTACTTTTTGTTGCATAAATTTGGTCAAAGCTCAAATCATATTATTCCTCAAAAAGTGAGAACTACATTCTTAAAGAATGGAGGGAGTAAATTTTTTATCGTGAATTTCAAAAACAATTTTTGACATAATTTTATACACAAATCTACAACCAAAACTTCTTAGGGTCTGTTTGGTAGAGCTGCCTGATTTTTTTTTTTGGTGAAGTGATTATGTGGCTGAAAGTGATTTTTTAATTCTTTAGCATAAACTCTCAGAATCAGAATGGAGAATCAATTCACATAATCAAAAGAAACTACTAAAATATTTTATAATTTAAAATGAAGGTCATATTAAGCAAGGCACGAGCATAAACCTCGTGGTTTAATAAGAGAGAGATTTGGTGAAGTTATTCTGTGGCTGAAAATGATTTTCTTTGACTCTTTAGGATAACTCTTAAAATCAAAATAAAGAATCAATTCACAGAATTAAAAAAAACTACTAAAATATTTTATAGTTTAAAATAGAGGTCGTATTAAGCAAGGCACAGGCACAAACGTCGTGGTTTAATAACAGCTGACCAATGGACGGCCTGTAAATTCAAGCCCACATAGACCTCGGCTCAGTGCATAGCAGCCCAACAAACCACTCGCTTGGCGGCCCAAACATGCTCCCCAATCACAGCCCATGTATCATGGATCCCAACACCCACCGACTGCGGCCCAGCCCAGTTCATCGTCTCCAGGCTTCACCTCTTCAACTTTCATTCAGGCAAACCAAGCGGAGGCGGAGCAACAGTCAACGGCGGCCGGCGGCGGCGGCGCCTGGAACCCATGCGCATGTGCTCTGGCTTACGGTGGACGTGGGATCAGCTAGAGCGCTCGGGCAACGCGCCTGTGTCGCGTTCGGCGGCCTCGGCTCTGCTGTCTCCTCCCAAGGTAGCCGCATTGTCCGCGTCGTCGTAGCTTCAATTTTACTGAGATTTACGGATCTGTTCGCGGTCTGCGCAAAGCTTTCTGTGATTTGTTCATTTTTTTGAGATTATCGACTCGAATGAAAGACTTGGTTCGTCTCGCTTGTATAATTTCAAATGCACATGATATCTGTTTGCTGCGACTGCGATGGGAAAAAAAAAACACGACACACCAATATCAGATAACCGAATGACTATACCATGTTTTTACAAATTATTATTATTATTGTTGTATATGATTTTGACTCCGAGCTAATAGGAGCCTTCCCTTCCAAAGAGAATCTAAGCTACTACTTTCTTTGATCGAGGACTGTAGAAACCAACTATTAAAACGTTGACAAATGACAAGCAACCAATGAATAATAATTATTAATGCTGCAGCTTGTTGTGTCCAGACCAATTTCTCCATCCTCCAATTGCTTCAAATATAAATTTTTTGGATCAAAGATTACTTACTGAACCCCTAGCCAGAGCTGTGCTTGGGGCCATTTATGTGATCTTCTGAAGTGAAGACACTGGAGATGCCACCGAGTTTGGCACTGCCAAAATTGGTAATGCAATTACAAAACCGTAGCAGCTGTTTGCTTCTCTGATCAGTTACATCAATCGCTTGTCTGAAAACCCATGCACATTATTGTAGCCCATTTCAATTCATTGGGTTAGCCAAAGTACCTTGATAATACAATCTGATCATACAGCACTACTACTCCAAAGAAAAGACCGAAGGTGATTGCGAACATGACCTTGCTGCCACCTTGGTTTTCATAGACAATGGACATGGGACGTTCCTTTGCTGAATCACAACGGTAATTAAGCATAGGACCACAAAGCTTTGGGTTACCATCAAAGCTAGAGTTTGCAAATGTACTAAGCTGGCCTATGCTGGGTACAGGCCCTTCTAGGTCGTTGAAAGAAACATTGAATTCAGTAAGGAAGTGTAGATTGTTCAGCGCTGCAGGGATTCCACCAGTTAGATGGTTGCTTGACAAGTCTAGCACCAACAAGTTTGTGAGGTTGCAGATCGATTGGGGGATAACCCCATATAATTTGTTGAAGCTCAAATTAAGTGAATGGAGCTCTTTTAAGAGACCGACCTCTGGAGGGATCACACCAATGAAGTTATTGTTAGCTAGATTGAGCACTTTTGGAAAAGCATTCACCTTGCGGTATTGAAGTGATGTGCCTAAATAAATTGTTACTGCAAAGACTCTTGGAACCAAAGGTGCTGCAGTATTCTCTGATTTTAGCATCAACATTTCTGTTAATGCTGTAGTAATTTCCCCAGTCAATCTGTTATTTGATATGTCTAGATAGAACAGGTAGTTTAGGTTGCTGATCCAGTCAGGGATTGGCCCAGTTAATTGATTGCCATTTAACATTACCATCTGCAAATTTGTTAGCTTCGATAACCAATAAGGTATTTTCCCCAACAATGAGCATCCACTTAAGGAAAGAACCTGAAGATTCTCAAAACCATCAATGCTTTCATCATCTGGCATGGTCTCTTCCACAAAATTGTTTCCAATAAGAAGAGTTGTGAGGTTGTTGGAGCTCTTTAATATTTGAAGTACATTTGTTAAATTTGTAAAATTGTTGCTAGTAAGTGAAAGGAATGAGAGTGACTTCAGGTTGCCTAGTCCCTTTGAAATCTGGCCATGGAAATTGTTTGAAGATAGCCTCAGTGTAGTTAGTTTGATACATGAATAGATGCTTTCTGGAATTATGCCATTGAAGTTGTTCCGCAGAAGATCTAAGGTTTTTAAATTTTCGAAGTTGGAGAAATTGACGTTGGCAAGCTCTCCAGTGAATATGTTCTTCTTCAGGTCGATGGTCATGAGATTTGTGCAGTTGCTCAGGGTTGATGGCAACTCCCCAGACATACTGTTGTGGTCCAAATAGATTTTCTGCAATCTCTTGAGCTGACCTATAGAGTCTGGAATCTTGCCGGTGAATCCATTTTCTCCAAGATCAAGGATGACCAGATTAGTGAGTTTGGCTATGTGTTCTCCATCAAGTATTCCTTGTAAACTATTGCTGGAAAAGGAGAGACATTCCAATGAGGTAGCGTTGAAGAGTTCATGAGGGAGAGTCCCACTGAGGTTGTTTTGGCCAGCCTTGAGTACTCTGAGCATGGAACAATTACCAAGAACTGGGGGGATATTGCCACTGAATTTGTTGTAACAGAGCTCAAGAATGGTCAAGTATGGTGATATGTTGCAGAAATGACCTGGAAGCTACCCAGAGAAACTGTTGTTGC
Organism: Cymbopogon citratus; assembly: GCA_031170775.1. NCBI lineage: Eukaryota > Viridiplantae > Streptophyta > Magnoliopsida > Poales > Poaceae > Cymbopogon > Cymbopogon citratus. The sequence continues at coordinate 14,813 of DXKC01006018.1, forward strand.
TGGCATTAAGTGCAACCAAATTCTTCATTCCCTTCCATGTCGTGGCTGTAAACTGCCCTGTAAACTTGTTGCTTGAGATATTAAGTACCTGTAGAGGTTTGCCAGAGGTTGAAGAAGGAAGCTCATGCAGGCTCCACTGAGGTGGTTGAAGGTGACGTCGAGGACGATGATGCTGCTGGTTGACACCAATTCCCGCGGAAGGCCTCCGGACAGAGAGTTGTAGGACAAGTTAAGATGCTCCAGGCTGGTGAGGTTGACGAGAGCCGGTGAGATGTGCCCTTCAAACCCCCTATAGAAGGCAGTGAGACTTGGGTGACCGCCCCATTTCTTTTGCAGGCGACGCCTTCCCATCTGCAGCAGTCTGTGCCTTCCTGCCATTACTTGGCAAGGCCAGTATCCTGCGAGAGCCCAGCAAGGAACTGGAGGAGAGAGGTCTTCTCCAGCTCCGTGCAGGAACCGGCGGGGGTGGTGAAAGGTCATTTGGCTGGTTTTGATAATTGAGTGGCAACTGTAGGATGGACTAATGTGTTTATAATGAGATACATAGAAAATTAGTCTTTAGGAGAATGTGCAATGGAGGAGCTTAAATTGCATATGTGACATGACATGGAGTCATGTGATCAAGTTGGAGAAGATCGAGATGAGGCTTGGCTCGATGGATTGGTGGATGTGTGAAGGGCAAGCCAAAGTTTTGAAGCGATGGACCATGAGACGGTGAAGCTTGAGCAAGACTTGGCGCCGATGGACCATGAGACGGTGAACAGCAAGTGAGGTAAGATCGATGGACCAAGAAGGTTGCATGATGATATAAAGTGGATCATATCATTTGGTGATCGTGTCGGTGCATGTGTTGCACTAGCACATTGGAGCAGGCGGTGAAAATGGAAATGCGTAAGGCAAAGGTATAACCTAGGGCTTTTCATTTCACCGGTCATGAGGTGTGTAGAGAAGTTGATGATCGGATTTAGGATTGATAGTTGTACTATCAAGAGGGGCAAACTTGTTTGCATATCGGTCATCTAGTGCCACTTGAGCGATCTAACATTGTGACATGCTAGGATCGAGTGGCGTGGTAAGCTCAAGAGGAAATCCTTTAAAAATGATTGTAAAAATGCTAACTCACTTGCACATAGAGGTGTACACTTGGTGGAGTTGGCATATTTACAAAGGTGGTGGAGTTTGTAGGGTTGAGTTGGGTTTTGGGTACCGCTCACCCTCCCGCTGAGCTTGCGAGGCGGGATTCGGCGCTTTTAAGAAAATGAAGTGCATATTTTCTATTGCGCCGGATGCAAATTCGTTGGAGAAAAGGAGGCGTTCGCGACGAAGTGTTTGCCGCTGTTTTTCAAGCGTCGGACGCTGGGTGGCTGAGCGTCGGACGCTGGCCCCTGCGTCCGGCCCGTTGTTGCGGTGGACTAGTGCTGAGGAGGTGGCGCCGGACGCGTCCGACGGTGTGCGTCGGACGCTTCAAATCGTCGTGGGCGTCCGGAGCTTCAAATCTGACGCTGGGCCGGACGCGCCCAAACCGGCGGACGCTGAACAGAGACTCCCGGTTGCGGTGGGGCTGTTCGGCGGACGCGTCCGGGACGCCGCGCCGGACGGTCCAACGGCTACTGACAGCGTGGCGTGCGTTTGAAGGTGAACGCGCCGAACGTGTCCGGCGAGGAGCGCCGGAGCATCCAACGCTCCCGAGCTGAGCTGTTTGAAG
>DXKC01006020.1:0-18406 GCA_031170775.1 Cymbopogon citratus
CGGACGCTGACATCAGCGTCCGGCACCCTTCCAAGAAGTGTCTGACGCAGCTGTCGAAGCCCGAATCACTTCCAATTCAAAAACTTTGTGAACAGCTTCGACTCCAACCAATCTGAGGGCTTTTCTTACAGCTTCCTGGTACTAGATTTTACAAGTGTACACCACACCTAAACCATTAGCCTTACCTAGGTCAAGCTACTCATTCGTACCCCCCTTAATAGTACAACCAAAGGAAAAAACAAAGTCTTATCAACTAATCTGATGTCCTCCAACACCAGCGACAATCGGAACTAATCCTCCTAACCTTGTCGTCCGTCCTTTGAAAACCAAAACGATTTCCATCGCCAGGGGGCATGAATACCAATTGCCCGAGATTGTCATTATTATGAACTAACTTACCACTGTTTCTGCAAAACACACGTTAGTCATGATAATCAATATTGTAATCAATCATCGAAACCCACACTAGGGGCCTAGATGCTTTCATGCTCTGATACCATTTGTAACGTCCCGCCTTCTCAAGGCCGGATCTGCCTACGTCTGGCAGCTTAACCAGGATGTTGACTATCCTCATAGACCAACACTAGTCTTTTCTGCACACTTTTTCCTCACCCGTGTGCACCCAGAAAGAACTTCCCGGTCGGTCACCCATCGCTCCAAGCCAAGCACGCTTAACTTTAGAGTTCTTTACAAATGAAATTCCAGAAAAGAAGTTGCAACTTGTTGGTATGAGTACCCTATTAATCCTATTAAGCCCTAGGCCGGGGTGTTACATCCTCACCTCCTTAAGTGATCGACGTCCTCGTCAATCAATCCCAAGCCAGGAGCGTCCTCTCTTGGGCACGGGCGTGTGTGTCGTAGTTGCACAGGCATGGTGCTCATGGCTGCTGTGGATCCAAAGTGGTCACACAGTATGGCACATGCGCTGGCATTGGACACATAGATGTGGCCAAGAGAGGACGTTCCTGGCTTGGGATTGATCGACAAGGACGTCGATCTCTTAAAGGGGTGAGGATGTAACACCCTGGTCCAGGGCTTAATAAGATTAATAGGATACTCATACCAACAAGTTGCAACTTCTTTTCTGGAATCCCATCTATAAAGAACTCTAAAGTTAAGTGTGCTTGGCTTGGAGCGATGGGTGACCGACCGGGACGTTCTTTCTAGGTGCACACGAATGAGGACAAAGTGTGCAGAAAAGACTAGTGTTGGTCTGTAAGGATAGTCTATGTCCTGATTAAGCTGCCAGATGTAAGCAGGCCCGACCTCGAGGAGGCGGGACGTTACATTTTGCCACTATTTCTAACTTTTTGTTGCCTACGTGCGTACCCAGGTTGGCACTCCCGTGAAGGCCGTCCAGTGCAAACTACGTCCCATTTTGTTAGTCTATATTTTTTTCTTATGATCATCACTCTGCCAGAAAAACTGAGATATAAAATAATCTAACCTTTTTAAAACCCCTTTAGGTATTTCAAAAAAGAATAACATAAACATAGAAAGACTACTTAAAATAGAGTTAATTAGAACAAGCCCCACTCCTACCGACATCTTACCTTCCTGGCTTCTCTTCTTGGCAAGTCTTTCATTCTTCTCATTAGTGGTCATTGTTGTTTCTTTTTTAAGTCTATCACTCCTTCTTCCCTAGATAGGTTGGGGCTGAGCATCTTTCTTGCCTTCATCCATTATATTGATTGGCCCCCCTTCCAAAGGTTCTATATATTCAATGGGCTGACTTTCTTGAGTGTTGACAATCGTGCTAGTAGTGATAAACACCTCAGGAGATGTAGGAATCATAGCAGCATCTAAGATATCTACTTCCTTCTCCACCATTTTAGATTGCACATCATTAGCTCTAGGGGTGTCAGAGGCCATCTCCTTACTATCAGGATTCACTTCTTCCACATTCACCATCCAAACATGTTCAGACTCAACAACCTACTTTGACAACTGACCAGTCTCAAAGCACAAGTTCTTTGTTTACCTCTAGAGTCACTGTCAGATTCAAAGTCCTCAAGTGTCTCAGGAATAAACACTCTGTCTCTTTGTCCTTCATTAACTTGGACCCACCAGCATTAACATGCCTTGACTAGTATTTGGGTGGAGCTGGTTGAGCCATTTTTGAGGAAACCCCTAGTATATATATTTGACTAGTATTTGGGTGGAGTTAGTTGTCCTTTACCTACATCAGTCATTCTTGTTTGCTTCTGGTACTGAAAATCATGTCTTTGCTTTTTGTCAGGAGATTGAGTGTCAGAGGCCTTCACACCACTTTTTAATGTTTTGTCATCTATCCTTGTTCAATCTCGCTATCCAAATTCATACTACAAAGTCATTCCCAGAGTGCTCTCAGCAGTTCTTGGCACTTTTGATAGATCTCTACAGGCTATCTTTAGCCTCACATAATCCATCCCATATCTAAACTTCTCATCTACTTCCTTACCCACAAGTCCACCAACCTAGCCTAGAGTTAGAATTGACCTTTGATCTCCTAGAATATTGGTTACTCTGAACCATCCTTGCTACAACTGCCCTTTGCCACCACTAGTGGGCAACCAAGAGTCAAACTGAATTTTAGCTTCACCTCCTTTCATGAACATGATTTTAATGTTGCACCATTCCTGAGCCATTTTGTTGGTAAGAAATCTTGTAACAAAGTTGACTCTCCCGAAGGACGAGCAGACCACTGCCAAGTTACAGCTCCAAGCAAATTGGTGAACAAATGTTCAATGTCTCGGGCAATCACCTTTCCTTGCAATATATACGAAGATCACAACTGTGCTAGCTTTCTCTCTAGCTGCTTTGTTGTCAATGATCTTAGGGATATGAAAGAAGCTTTGCCCTTCTACTTGAGTAGCACACAGTCCAAGTCCATAATTCCAAGGAAGATAGTTCATGCAATCATATGTTCTATGGGTATTAGTATTGCAAATCTAATAGAACAGTCTATGGCAATCTCTAGTTAGATGATTATCGTAACCACAAATATCATAAGCTTCCCTAGTAGCAGGGGGGATATACCTTTGGTTTCCTATCTGAGGTAGTTTCCATGTCAGACTTGATAGGTTGCTTAGCAGCCTTTGGATTTTGAATCTAGCCACCCATCAGTAGAGTCAGTATGCTACTCCTCGTGTGATTCCCACTTCGAATTTGCTTCACTGGTGGCATGAATTGGGACAATCTCACCCTCTTCACCAACTTCAACTTCAGGTCTTTGCGCTTCATAGTAGCAATCACTTGTTTCCACTACCAAACGTTGGTCCTTGCACTAGTTCGAGCATGGCCATGATCTTGCCTGCCGCCATCAAACTCGCATCTACCGTCGTGGTTTGGGTGGCCATCGTTGGACCCCCTCATAATCCCACTCGTCACAATCCCGCAAACCCGACCTCCTCCCACCTCCATGAGGTTGCATCACCACTCGCACCAGAGGGGCAGCATCGGATCTCACAGTCGCCGTGAAGGTCTTGGGATGGGATTTCCCCCAAAAATGACCAACGAAGCACCGCCAAGAGGGGGAGGTTGGGGAATTTAGGCTTTGATTCAGAATCCCCCGAATCCAGGGTCGACTCCGAGTCAAGCCCAACACATCGGTGATCTGACTTTAGGTCATCTTCCTCCTTACGTTCACCGCCATTCTCATGAATCAGATTCATGCCACGTGGCCAATCGAATGGACCTTCCTCGAGAATCCCAGGGACGATCTATACTTTTGGCGTTGGGTGGAACCACTGAGGCTGACTCTTGTGCCCCAGCTGCTAGGGGGTACCATTTTTAGGATTCAAAAGCTTGGGGGAACAGAGTTTGTCCCCTGCTCCATGGAACTCGGATGAACTTCATTCGTGCCCCCAACACAATTGCTAGTGTAGCTCAACAGGATGTTCCTTGAGCTTAACTGCAGAATCGTTGATCTTATCGAATGGAAATTTGGATGCCAATGCCTTCTATCGCGGCTCCCTCAGTGATGGATCCACTAGGAATGAGTAGGGAAATCTGTTGTGCTTCCCCTTTATGCCTCACCCTCTGGAGATCTTCCCTAGCTGATACCATCTCACGTGATGGTGGAGAGAAGGGGACTTGCGCGCAGCGCTCACTAGGGGAAGAAACGTTGTGGTCACACCACGCTACAACGCCTGCCGGCGGCGGGGAGATCGACGGCGAAGGAGTCGTTGTCTCCGTCGCCGCCTCCGGAGTCTCTGTAACCAACATATATATTCGCAGCAAAAGAGACCTAAAATGACTATCATATGTAGTGCCAGCAAAAGATGAACTTTTTATGTTGTTGCATTGTTGATTTAGAGATGTTTGGACGTTGCATGTTGATTTTCGTGAATCTTTTGTGTTGTTCGTTGTAATAAGCAACTAGGTGTATTCCCCGCGCATTGCTGCGGGTATGCAAGAGAAAATACAAATAGATTTGGATATTAATCACATAACTATAGAAAATAAGAATCATAGAACAACACGGTTTAACAAATGAACTTAATTTTCAGTTGTAACAAATGAATCTCTGTAGTCCTGCAAAACAATCAGATCGATTCATAAAAAGCAAGGAAATTAAGAAGCTAACAGGGGCAGTGGGCTAGTAGCAAATCACAGTAGGCACACAGCATACCTGAAGCACGACCAAGAAAACGACCAAGAAGAAAACAAAGGAGCGGGCCGGTAGATGTGGGGTACTGTGTGCATGGCCAGCGTCGTCGCTGGACTCACTGCCACCATCTTCACCCCTGAACTTGCACCTCGCAGGATGGCTCAGGTTTAATAAGAGGGATTGCATGGGGTAGTGGAGAAGACACGAGACCAATGGCCAAAATTGACTGTTCATTTCATTGATCTACCGGCTTTTGGAATCGGGAATGCATGAGCTGTGAATGCTATGGGAAGAGACACACTCCGGCTACAACTACAACTACGTGACTTGATGGTGGGTGGAGCAGGAAGGCTAGTGAGATGGTGGGACTTGTAGGATGACGTGGTTTAAGGAGAGCATAGAGAATTTTCTAAATGAGGTTTATTTTTATAGAAGTAGTAGATTTGTGATGTTCCATAAGATGATTATTCTATATGCTGCAAGTACTACTCTTTTTTATTCTTACTTTAGTAGTCTACCATACCATGTATTTATTGATTGAATGAGGCAATAATGTTTCGATGGGAAATTTCCATCTTTGCACGCCTGCGTCCAACGAGAATTCAACTGTGTCAGGACGTACGGGTCAGAATATTAATTACTGCAAAATAAAGTGGTAATTTTATCATGTATTAATAAATTGATCAAGTCTAATGGCTGTTGTTTCTTTATTTGGCCAGAGGGAAACGAGATGCCTGGGGAGCGTAAGGATTTCAACTTCAGAGAAACCACAAACAATGGTGGTCCTGAACATGGCAAACAGGAAGCAGCAAATCAACTGCCACCTTTCCACCAGGGTAAGCACTAAGCACGAAGCTGCATTGGCGGCACACTATTTTGCCGAATACTTATCATCTATATCTTCCAAGTTAGTTTTTTTTAATATTATTAACAATGAAACTGGTAGGTAATTAGAAGCATATATGTAAATATACTTTGGAATCTTTTTTTATCATTTACATAGATAATTTAGATGTAAATTTAGAAAGTAATTTATGTTCGTAATGATGAGGTGGATAATTTATATGTAAGCTCTACCTCACCTTATTTAACATAAATCACCACCTTTGTAAATAATACCCAATAAATGCATGGTCACATTTATGCATGGTCACATTTATACAACGGCGGGGGTTGTTTATATTGGGCAAATGCTGCACATTCTTCACCTTCTAAGGTCGATATGGCGGACTAGAGGGGTAAATAGTCCTTTTCTAAAACTAAACGCTCCAGCTAACTAAAAACAGTGCGGAATTAAAACTATCGGTTTAGCCAAGACTTCACCTCTCTAACTATGACTCTAGATACACCTTGTAAAAGATCCTAAATAAGAAAGCAATGTGCCAATCTAGTTAGTGTTCTCCTAATTAATTTTAGTTTGTAAGGTCACTCAAACCTAAGCAGCTAGTACTTTACACACCGGGAGAGCACCTACACAATTCTAATGAGCAAAAGCACAAAGCCAACCTAAACTCACTGGATGCTCAAGGACAAGGCTACACAAGCTAAACCCAAGAGCTCAAAATACTTAGCTACACAAACTAAACAAAGTAAGGGAGTTACTTCTAGCTACACAAGCAAGAAGAAGATTAGCAAGCTACACAAGCTAACTAATCACTAGAGGAACAACACAAGCAAGATATATAAGAATGTAAGTACAAAGCTTGTGAAGAGGATTGTACACAAGATGACACAGCGATTTTTCACCAGGTTCACTTGGTTGCCACCAAGCTACATCCTGTTGTGTCGACCAACACCTAGATGGTTCTCCGGTTCTTGACCCGCAAGCCAAGGCCCCTCAAGGCTTGCCTCCGCAAAGGCACCGCAAGACTCCACTCTCAAGTGAGGTACTCAACGACACATGCAGTCCAATAGAGCTGCAAATCGACTCTCCGTCGGAGAAGCACAAGAACCCCTCACAAATCCTCCTTCGGAGTACCACACAATCTCCGCTGCGTGCTTCACAAAATCCCTTGCCACCAAACCGTCTAGGAGGTGGCAACATCCAAGAGTAACAAGCTCGCAAGCTTGCAACACGATCACCTAGTGCCACACGATGCAATCTCTCAATGCAATCGCAATACAATAGCTCTCTCACACTATCGATCGATCACAATCAAGCATATGTGAGTTAGAGGGCATCCATGCACTACAACACAAGCCACCAAGGCTGTAGTGTTCTCAGCCACCTGACCAAAGCTGGCCAACACTTCTATTTATAGCCCCACGGGCTAAACTAACTGTTGCCCATTCACTGGCATAACACGTGAGCGTCGGACGTGCCAGATGCTCACCGTCGGATGCTGCACAGAGCGTCCGACGCTCCTGCTGCTGCCACGTGTCACTAGCCATTTGAATTCGACCATTGCCGCGCACAACAAAGTTTCAAACGCGCTTAGGACACACACGTCGGACGTGTCCGACGCACCCCTCCAGACACTGCTCTGCACTATCGGACGCAGTCCAGAGAGGGTGTAAAACCACGCCACCGCCGGATGCTCCTCCGGACGCACCGTCAGATGCGCCAACCAGTGTCCGACGCGTTCAACTGCTTCACATGCGCCACAGCGCAAACAACAACGGGCTGGACGCACTCGCCTCGCCGGACGCGTCCGACGCCTGCCTCCGGACGCGTCCAAGGCACGGTTTGGCTCAGCACACCACGCTGGCCCACATGACAACGGATTGGACGCTCTCCTAGCGTCCGGCGCCCAAGGCTCCAGCGTCGACGCCAACTTGTCCAACATGCTATCCAACAAGTATACCACCTTGTAACTGAGGCATAGCATGTTTTCACCAACAATTTGCATCCAACGCAATAGAAAATAGCCACTTTATTCTCTCAAAAGCGTCGAATCCCTCCACGCAAGCTTGGCTGGAGGGTGAGCGGTTCCCAAACCCAACTCAACCCTACAAACTACACCACCTTTGCAAATGTGCCAACACCACCAAGTGTACATCTCCATGTGCTTGTGTGTTAGCATTTTCACAATCATTTTTAAAGGATTTTCTCTTGATCTCACAATGTCACTCGATCCTAACATGTCACAATATGTTAGATCGCTCATGTGGCACCAGATAACCGATATGCAAACAAATTTGCCCCTCTTGATAGTACGACCTATCAATCCTAAATCCGGTCATCAACTTCTCTACACACCTCATGACCAGTGAAATGAAATGCCCTAGGTTATATCTTTGCCTTACGCATCTCCATCTCCACCGTCACCTCCAATGTGCTAGTGCAACGCATACACGAACACGATCCACAAATGATATGATTCACTTCATATCATCACATGATCTTCTTGGTCCATCGATTTTGACTTCACTTGCTCTTCACCGTTGAGTCGGTCCATCGACGCCAAGTCTTGCCCAAGCTTCACCACGCATGGTCCATCGCTTCAAAGCCTCAACTCGCCCTTCACCATCCAATCAGTCCATCAAGCCAAGCCTCGTCTTCATCTTCACCATCTTGGTCACATAATTTCATATCATGTCTCATATTCAATGAGCTCCTTCATCATCACATGTGTTGAGCCTCGCAACATCTCCAAGTCATCTACACCACATGGTATATATTGCTCACACACATGTCTGTGTATCTCAACCATAAACACATTAGTCTATCCTAAAGTTGTCACTCAATTATCAAAAACAACCAAGGGACCTTTCACACCTACATACCTAGAAATTATCTATGCTCAATTTCATCTAAGAATAACAGGAGTAGCCGTTTCAATCCTCAAACATATTATTTTCATAACTGTTGTGATAGAAATTTTAGATGCAAATGTACATCATACCATGCATATATCTTTGAGTTAATTTTTAAAGTACTAACAATGACGATGGTAGATAATTTAGAAGCACAAATACAATATATACTTTGAAATATTTTTATAATGTACATAGATAATTTAGATGTAAATTTAAAAACTAATTTATGTTCATAATGATGAGGTGGATAACTTATATGTAAGCTTTAGGAATTACTCTACATTTTTCTTTTATATTTCATCCATTCCAAATATATATGCGCTATGCACCTAGATATAGGTTATGTCGTATAACAAAAGCTACTTCTTCCCTTGTTTTTATACATGTCGTATTAGCTTGGTCCTAAGTCAAACATCTCCATCGTCTTTGAGCAACAATTTCTAAAAAAAAAGGAACATGTAGTTTCACAATATATAAATTATATTTTATGAAAATACTTGTCATAATGAATCTAAAAACCTAAATCTTATGTTGTTAACATGTACAAATTCCCTAAGTCAAACATCTTCATCTTCGACCAACAATTTTTTTTAAAAAAAGTAGTTTCACAACATATAAATTCTATATTATAAAAGTATTTGTTATAGTGAATCAAAGAACATAAATCTTATGTTTATTAACATGTACAATTTTTTAGAAATTAATAGTTAAAGTTAGAAAATTTTGACTTAGACACTATACCATAACCAATCTGTAGCATTACTAAAACGGTCGCTATAAACGGTTACGTAAACACCGCTAATACAACATGTAAAGAGAGTATCTATATAGAAAAGTCAAAACAACTTATATTTCAAGATGGGTGGAGTGTATATGTTGCTCATCACATCCCTATTAACATATATAAAGGGGATTTGGTGTTTCTCCCCTACTCTAGCTATGTTCCAATGGTGATTTTATCTCTCTTTTTTTACCTAGTGATTTTACCCTCGTCATTTCAAATGGAGATGTTGACATCCACACACATGCACGCACTATTCTATAACACCATCTAAATGGTTGGATTAAATGGAAAAAAAAACCTACGTGAAAGGACAATGTTACCTCTCAGAAACTCACCATTCCCGAACGAGAGGATGCCCCTAACATAAATCACTACCTTCTTAATATTATATTAAAATGCACGGACTAGCCTGGTATCCCTTGTGCATGCAGGTAAGACGGAGGGATTAGTCTATCCTGTGCGGACAGTCTTACGCTGCGCCCGCATAAGCATTTCCTTTTAGAGCATCCCTAGCAATTAATAGTACCTAAAACACATCTCGTACTTCTCTGTTTAGGGTGTTACCTATTTTTATACTACATATTTTTCGCTTCCAACTCCAGCAACACTACCTAAACCAGACATCTTTGCAGAGTATGAAATGTGGGACCGACTTGTCATACTCTCTCATCTTCTTCACATCGACAGAGCAGGCACATTGGGAAAGCCGAGAAAGGACAAGGAACACTCACCGCGCCTAGCAGGCCAAGGCCGCGGTGCAGAGGAAGCCGAGGCACCAAGCTGTGCCCGTGCGGGGCAGGCCGAGGCCGCCGCGTCGAGGTGCACCGTCGGAGGACGAGGAGGCCGCCGCGCTGGGGAAGATCTGCTTCGTGTGAAGGAGCTACATGGGTCGGAGGATGAGGAGACTATGTCATCGCTAGAGGAGCAGCGCTGTCGCCAGGGACACAGGGAGGCCGCGCGGGGAGTGACACCTATGCCGAGCACAAGGAGGCCATGCCGGGGAGGCAGCGCCGCCGCCGGGAAGCCGTGTCGCCAGGTGTGTCCCGTGGATGAAGAAGTGCTTCGATGCAGCCACAAGAGGAGAGAGAAAAAGTTGGGAGACAAGTAGATGGCTAACAGGAATAGAGGGTGGAGGAAAATTTGGAGGGTGTAGTAGGGGCTCTGCTGGAGTAGTGTTTCTGCTCCCCACAGCCTATATCTGGAGTAGTGGGCCAAGTAATGCACTATCCATGATTAGCTTTTGCCTGGGTTTGTGGGTTGTCTACTATCGTGTTGACCTTTGCCATGAATATCATTGCAATATAACACAGATTGCTCCTGCAGCATGCTTTTCATATTTGTTGGCCTCACAGTAGCTCCATATAATAGTATCATATGCGGTTAATACTTTATTGCATATGCATTTTGATTATTTGTCTTGATATTTAATTGAAATAATGTTGGACCAGTTAAAATAAAAAAGTCATTAGATTATGCAGTAATACGTCCTATTACGACACATGGACGCATTTGCTATTGGCGCAAGTATGCCCCGGTGCAACGTAGGGGCATGTTTTGCTATTGGCGCGAGTATGCCCTGGTGCAATATACGGGCATGTTTTGCTAGTAATAATAATCACTGAAAATAGCCAAGACACACTTTTGGCCGTTGACCAGGGGTTCATCAACAGGCCCATATATATACAGATGAGGCGGGGACACTGTGAGGATGCCCTCGTTGACCTAATGATAGGTTACTGATATGAATATTCAACAACTATTTTTTTTACTTGTCAAAAAAAAACAACTAATTTTTTTAGAGTCAACGGGGGAATTCCCCCACCTGATTAATTGTTATTCGCCCCACAGACGGCCCAATCTTTCTGGCTTCTTACATATGTTGCTTGACAAATGCATGCATCCTTGAATCAACAACCAATTGAAGCACTACAGTGTGTTCTTCCTGTACTGAGTCTACTGACATGTACACAGATCTGTCGCTCTGTCAGTGGACCTCATGCATATGTATGGCATGGATTGTGGAGAATACGTACGTGTCATACATGCATGCCGACGGTTTAAATTCAAGGATCATGGACACATAGTATATCTTGTTCAACGTCATATGTTAGAATCAACAATAACTTGGTTTGTGTAATTTGGCTAGGGATGCAATGTGAGCCCAAGTTTGGAAACCCGCCGTCACAGCAGAGGCCTTCAGTGAACAAGCCAGAAAGCAAGCCTCCAGGTCCGGGGCAGGAACCACCACCACCAAATGATCATCCTCAACCTACTGGGTGGGATGGCGTGGAATACGAGTACCCTCCTCAAAAGTCTCCGGCGGAGGACATGCCACAGAAAGCGAGTCCCAAGCATGAGGGGAAGCCTCCATCTGATGCAGTCCATCCTCCTCGAAAACAGCCGCAGTATGGGTATGGCCGCCCTCACCTGGGTTGGGATCGCGCGGGTGCCTACGGCGGCGGCGGCGGCGGCTATTATTATCCTGCTACACACTGGCAGGACTACCCACCCAGCAGACCCAGTTTTCCTCCGCCATACCAAGGTACTGTGTCTGTGTTGCAAGCTAGCTTTTGGGTCAAATACTCAAATTGCGCTGATTCTTAAACTTTTGCTTGACAAATGCATGCATGGTGAGCCATCTTCTGGGAGGCTACTTAACGCACTGGTCACTAATACATACATAGCAGGAGGAGATCACGATGGTTACTTCTATGGCGGCGGTGGCGGCTATGGCTACGGTGGTGGAGGCTATGCACCAGCACCTCGACCTCCCGCCGGAGCTTATTCTGCCTATGAAGCATACCACAAGCACCATGGCGGCGGATATGGTGGCGGCGGCGGCTACGGCGGTGGTGGTTACGGCAATGGCAAGTACACGCTTTCATCGACTTCACCTTGCTCCATGTCTTTCTCAACCAGCTCAGGCGTTTGGTTCACGCCCTGCTGGCATATCTGTTTGGCATAGGCAAGCACCAAGCACATATATCACAGACTTCCGTTCCTGGGGTCGGATGCATGTGCCTAGCTGCAGCCCCCCCTGACCAGGGCTCAAAGCAAACAGCCCCTGGTGCAAACACCAGTCTCAGGGAGCGAGCGAGCAGAGACAGGCACGGCGAGATGGACGTGGCTGTGATGGGTAGTATAATAACGAAGCAGAGTGGCGTGTATATCTGGAGCAGAGGAAATCCCCACGGGCCACGGAGGAGACGGCGTGGAGATCGGTGCGGGGATGGACGGAGGGGGTGAGGATGGGGAGGCGGCCGATTTTTTGGAGAGAGATTGGGATCCCTCCTAGGTAACGGCCGGCGTGGGAACCGTCAAAAGTGAACGGGACGAATTGATCAAAGATCAGCTGGTTAGATTCTTTGCGGTAGAATCTGCCTACTACGGATTAAGATCTTGACTTAACGTTAGTGCTCGCATTTTTCTAGAAATATTTCTGGATTTTTCGGCGTTATGCTTTAAGTGGTAAGCGACGTTTCCGTCGACAAAGAGGCGTCAGTGGTGACTTCGGAAATCTCTAGATCAGACAACTACTTAGTCCTTCGAAGGTGCTCGTAGGGGTAGGATTTACGTACGTGTAATCATAGAATGAGTATGCGTGCGCGTGCGTGTTGTGAACGTCCGTGTTGCTGTGTCATTTAAAAAAAAGTGTTAGACGGCAAAGCACGAAACGCCGAATGCAAGCAGAGGCAGCGGTTGTCCTCTAATTCTTTATTGGGCGAGGATGGGGAGGCGGCCGATTTTTCGGAGAGATTGGGATCCCTCCTGGGTAACGACCGGCATGGGAACCGTCAAAAGTGTCAGACGGCAAAGCACGAAACGCCAAATGCAAGCAGAGGCAACAGTTGTCCTCTAATTCTTTATTACGCGTTGTAGATCTGGTTAGAGACTCCAACAGTTTTGTATTTTAGTTTGGCATTCTAGTTTTTCGTTAAAAAACTCAAAATCTACTCTGCGACAGTTTGACATTTAGATTTGGTAATTTTGGGAGTTGGCAAATAGAGGCTGAAGACGTGCATATATGCACAGCGATCTCTCCGCTTGCATCTGTGGTTCCCTATACATACAGAAGAGGTGGAAGGGTAAAAAATAATTTTGTTTATGTGTCAGGGTTCTTGATGCAAGTTTGCTAGAGGTGTAAGGTTATACAAATAATTTTGTTTCACTCTTAAGGTTCCTAATGCAAGTTTGTCAGAGATTTGCCAAGTAATTATACCAAATTCTTGGAGATGTGATCTTTTTTTACTGTCCATATTGTTTTGGAAGTTAGCAAATCATAATATTTGCCAAACAAAAAATAGGAAACTCTTGGAGAGGCTCTTACTAGGTATTATTATTATAATTTTAAATATAATTGTAACGTCCCGCCTCCTCGAGGCCGGGCCCGCTTATATCTAGCAGCCTAACTAGGACATAGACTATCCTCACAGACCAACACCAGTCTTTTCTACGCACTTTGTCCTCACTCGTGTGCACCCGGGAAGGACTTCCCGGTCGGTCACCCATCCCTAAATTGCTCTAAGCCAAGCACGCTTAACTTTGGAGTTCTTTAGAGATGAGCTTCCGGAAAAGAAGTTGCAACTTGTTGGTATGAGTATCCTATTAATCCTGTTAAGCCCTGGGCCGGGGTGTCACAATAATTGTCAGGGTTTTAGGTCAGGGCGACCCAGCTGACGGCGGTGGTGGCGCACGGTGCCCTCCTCCCTTGCGTGGTGCGGCCTAGGGCATTCCCCAAGGCCCACTTGGCACGGTGCGGGAGGCGGCCAAGGAGGAGATCCCCCCATCCTGGCCCATGTTGGCCCGTCTTCACCGTGGAGTACGACCTGAGTTGGGCGTGTGACAGTACTCCCCCCTTCTCCACTCGGCGCGCCCTCTTGGCGAAATACGACCTAGCTCCCCACACCATGCGTTGAGGGGGCTGTCTGAAGGGATATGGTTTCCATTTGACGAGTTGAGGTAGACCAGAAGGCAACGCCAGATCATCGAAGTGATGCGTGACTTGGGCACAGTGAGATCCAACATGTCTCCAAATATTACGGTGCCCCGAGGTGAAGTATCGAGGAAGTAGATGATGAAGCCTTGAGTTCGGAAGCAAGTCGATGTCGACATTGTCAGTGCGGAGTAGCAGGCGCTCCAGCATGTCGAATAAGACCACCGTTGCTCCTAGTACTTGGCGATGGTGTATCCACGAGCACCCCAAGAGGATGTGTGTGGGCATCCTGTTGACTTGTTCTTCTATCGGTGGAGTATGCGCGCCCAAAGCCAGCAGCTCCATTGTTGCGGGGTTTTCTTCACGTAACACCTGCCGGAGATCAGGTAGTAGTGTCGAAGAGACTGGAAGGTAGAGATGACCATCAAAGAAGATGAGGCCCTCCATCATGGACAAAGCGTTGGCAGCTTTACCATCCATGATCGTGAGTGCGTAGGTGCGAAGCTCCAGCTACTCCCATACCACGCGTCTGATGTGTTTGGAGATGACATTATCGATGTTGTTGATGAATTCCAGGGCCACTAGCAAATGAGCCATGTGCGCTCTCGTCATCGATCTTCGAGGTTGTGGTGGAGGTGCGTGCTGCTCCAGTAATGGCGCCGGTGGAGTAGGTGGCCCTGGGTGATGAGGCTGAGCACGGAGCGCATGTGCACGCTCGTCGCGCTCATATATACTATAGTTCTTCCTTCTGGAAGTCCCACGAGACGTGGCCTAGGCTTTGTAGCCAGGGTGCGCCTAGCACCACGTCGAAGTCATGGCTGATGTCGAGGAGGAAGGCATCGATGATGAAGGCATCGAAGGCGATCTGTTGGGGAACATGAAGAGAGGCAGAACGACATGGTACCTCTTTTCCACTTCCGATGAGGATCGTGGTGTCGATGCGGTGCTCCTTGAGAGCAATGGTACGAGCCATGCTAATGTCGTTGACGTTGTGCATAACTCCCGAGTCGACCATCACGTTCATGTCATTCCCGACTATCATGTCGTCGAGGTAGAGGGTGTATGTGCCCTGTACTCCGGAGTGGTTCCGGCTGATGATCATGTTGACGCTGTTGTCTGCTTGGTCATCGATGTCGTCGCCAGTGTTGTCGACGGGTTGATGCCATTGGTCATCGTGTCCTAGCGGTTCATCGCAGTAGAAGCAAAGGCCGACACGGCAACATGCTGTCTTCTCCTTAGCTCATAACTCCTTTAGTGGTCGAGATGGAGGTGTGGACGTAGAGTTCTTAGAGTTGGTCGGTGGAGTAGTTAGTGATCTCGTCCCCCGAGCTTGCTGCAAGGCGAGAACGTTATTCGCGCTGTCGATGACGGTAATGTGTGGTCGCTGTAGTCACGGGGTTGAGGTTCGATCACCATGCTTGGGTTTGTCTGCAGTGTAGATGTTGACTCGTTGATGGATCTCCAAGCCAGGGAAGGCGCCAGGGATGATGCTGTTGGTCTTGTTCTTCGTTTTAAGCTCGTTGGAGAAGAGCTTAGCTTTAATCTCCGCAACAATCTCCGTCGTGAACGGCATTGTAGATGCTTGAGCTTGGTGGCGAAGGAAGTCGCTGCCCGCCTTCTTCATAGCACGCTTGACGACAATCAAGATGTTGGTGGCGAGGATCTCCTTTTCCCACTCCATCTGGATCGAATCTGCAGGATTGTTCTTCTCAAGAACAGAGAGTCGTTGATCGATGTTGGTGACGTTGGCAACGACGTCGTCCATCCTTACTAGCACTGAAGTCGAGAACTCGGTGAGGAGCTTCTTGAATGCAGTTGTGTCCTCCATTGCAATGGCGTGGAAGTCGATCTGGCTCCGAGATAACAGTTGTCAGGGTTTTAGGTCGGGGCGCCCTTGAAAATGGTGGCGGCGCACAACGCCCTCCTCCCCTGCGTGGTGCGGCCTAGGGCATTCCCCTAGGCCCACTTGGCATGGTGCGGGCAGTGGCCAAGTACCCTTTTGCATACCGAGGCGGTTACCCACCACTACGGCCCTACCACCAATCCACCATACCATTCCCACCAAGGTATTGATCACTGAGCAGCTATATAGGCGCTTACTGCTCCATCCATTTTAAATTTCAAGTTATTTTAGTTTTGTCATAAGTTACATTTTGTTAAATTTAATCAAGTATATTAGAAAGGTATTATTAACGTATACAATTTTGGATAATTCACTATGAATCAGAAAATATATTTTGCAGCGTGGATCTTGTTTGATGTTGTAAATGTTTGTGTACTTTTTATAAACTTAACAAAACTAGAGAAAATTGATTTACGATAAAGCTAAAATCATAGATCAGTTGGTTACTTCCCTGTGGTGCAACCTGCCCACCTGGATTCAAAACCTCGATTTGACACATATGTTCTTATTTTGCTAAATTTAGTCTATATTTTTATGGCGACGCACGTGTATTCATAAAAATAAGTGTGTGTGCCCAAGCCGTAGATGTCAGTGTTGTACGGTGTAATTCTCAAAAGAAAAACTTACAATTCACAAGAGTATTTGGAGTAGCTATTAATTAGATTTTGTGCTAGCGGAAATAGACTAACGGCAATGGTCACTCTATATATATAGTTGACGACGACGATGGTCATGGAAACGGAGCCGCCTACTATGGAGGGGGAGACGACGAATACCAAGGGAACTACGCATTTGGACACCACAACCCTGGACGCGATCGTCGTTCCCGCCCGAAGAAGAAATTTCCGTGGCCGTTCAATAGAGCTCGTTGACGACCAAAATTGGTAAGGCTAGCTATATAGGTTCGGTGGCAAGAAGCCTTCTATCACCTTGCATCCCTTCTATCACTGTGTCGTGAGACTGAGGTCGAAGCCTGTTCTAATGTATGTGTCTTATTGCCTTATACTAAACTTCCCTACAAATTTATATTGTAACACTTGTATCTAAATGCCATGTGGGCTGGCTGATGGCCACTTGTAAGTGTGTTGAGCAAGTAGCTGTTACGACAAGTCTCTATACTTTAAAAGGCATCGAACTAGCATCTTTTATTTTTGATAAGACCTAATAAGTTTTTTTTAAAAAAAAAAGAATTCGTATTCCATTAATCAACCAAACCAGCGCTGGACACTGTACCTAGCATCTCGTGTTTGTACAACCACAAGTACTACGTACGTCCACAATCCGTGTTGGCCCACACTGATCCCGATTGTGTGGAGGCGTTAACGGCTCTATATATGCTGGCCACTTAATTGAGGTACAGCTAATCAGGCCCTAGCTATAGCTGCGCTACCATCAAGTAAAAGTCAATGCGTGACAGAATTCTTAATTCGGTAGCGGTGGCGGTCGCATCTGATGCTCCTCGCTTCAGTGGAGGTCGTTCTGCCGCCGCCGCCGCCGTACCTACCCATGGCACGGCTGCACCTCGCCCCGCCATTGACGCACCTGCTAGCCCCCGAACTGGATCATGGAAAGGTGAGTAATTCCGATATCTCCCGGTCTCTTCAGATGGCGGCTATATCAGCATCAGCGTACGGAATTCGGCATCTCATCTGCTTTTTTCTTCTTTTTTTTTGGTTTATATATAGTTTTGAACAAGCAAGGTGGTAGGGTGTGTTTGAATAAGTCCATGAGCTAGCTAAGTTTAGAAGGTAGACTGATAGATGGATTAGCATCATTCACGGCATGGTCAAGGGAGTTGGGATGGCAGCTACCGATGACGGGCATGCAGTGATTTTCCTTTCTATTTGTAACCATGTAATCTTTTATATACAGTGAATAAAGATCACGAGAAAAGTTGTCGCTTACAGCACCAAAATCCACTTCGTGTTTGTGTTGTGATCGTCCTCTCATCCATCGGTGTTCTAACAGTTGGTATCGGAGCACCTTTAGCTTCTTTCCAGACTCGCGCTCGACGCGTGCCTGGAATGTCATGATGGCCGCCGGCGCGTCCGTCTTGGAGCGCAGGAGGGTGAGCCACATATAGCGACTCATGTCGTCGACGAGCAGCAGGAAGTAGGCGTTCCCGGCCGGCGTCGGTGGCGAGACAGGGCCGCAGAGGTCGCCGTGGACCAGCTTGGAGGAGCCCAGATCGGTGAAAGAGGCAGAGGGCGATCCCAACTGGGTCGCTGCGATGGAAGAAGAGATGAAGTCGATCCATGACAACCAAACATGGTCACTGGTCGAGCTTCCTCGCGGACAACGTGCCATCGGCTTGAAGTGGGTGTACAAGGTCAAGCGTGATGAGAACGGCGGCCTCGTCAAGTACAAGGCGTGCCTCGTCGCCAAGGGATACGTGCAACGTCCCGGCATCGACTTTGAAGAAGTGTTCGCGCCGGT
>DXKC01006022.1:0-11083 GCA_031170775.1 Cymbopogon citratus
AACCTGCAGATAGTTCAGAAGTTCCCTTGATCTTTACACGGTGTTTATTTAATTTTATGCTGTACCTGCTCAGTAGGCAGTAGCTCGTTAGTTCTATCAAGATGTTAATGTTTATGATAGTTAGAGCTGCTTATTCCCATTAGCAGATTTTTATTGCTACTGAGTTATTTGGTTATATTAATTTTGATCCTACATTCTGCATGCTTTTGAATAATCCTACATTCTGCATACTTTTGAATAACAACCATGCAACAAATGGTTTACCTAACCTGTTTATCACAATGTTTTGAAATATACTTACAGTTTGTTCAACCATCGGAGCATTTTCAAAATGGATTGATGCTGCACCAGCTGAACTATCTATTCTACCACCTCTAGTTGATATTCTCAATAAGGGTATGAATACATCAGAGAATACAGCTGCGGCTGCTTCTATGGCCTTTAAGTACATATGTGAAGGTATGCATCTGCATCTACTTAGCAGTGTATTTTTGTGCATCTGTTTCGGAACCGTCTTATTTTATTTTAATAAGTCTAGCTTGGTACTGTTGGGCTATTGCCTGTGACTAGTAAAATTTGAGTTGGGCTATTCTATTAAATGCCATTCATGATTTGGCACCCCATTTACTCATTGGTGTGTGATAGTGTCTGGTGGCAAATCCTGAAGTGCCAGTGCTGTTGAATAGTGTGGACCCATTTACTCATTGGTGTGTGATATAGTGTCTGGTGGCAAATCCTGAAGTCCCAGTGCTGTTTAATAGTGTGGGGTGTTAGGTTTCATGCACCAACCAGATGAACCCAAAAACTAAAGCTGTTGAGAAGAGGTGGGCAATCATCTTTATACTTCAACACTCCCGCTCACGTGCAGCCACATACAAGGCACAAACGTGGAAATAAAGGAGCGGGGGATTTAAATGACGCCTGTGCCACGACTCGAACTCGAAACTTCTGGCTTTGGTACCATGTTAGGTTTCAGTATGTTAGGTTTCATGCACCAACCAGATGAACCCAAAAGCTTGAGCTACTGGAAGAGTTGGGCAATCCACTTTATACTTCAACATGGGGGAATTTATTTGCTTTGTGTTTTGCCCAAATTTATGTTTTGGTGCCATAAAATATTTACTGTTTGTTTAATTTATCCTTTTTTGGTGATAAGACTGTAGGAGAAAGTTCTCAGGGTCCCTGGATAGCCTCTTCCAGATATACCATATTGCAATTAGTGGAGTTGGTGGTTATAAAGTTTCTTCAGAGGACTCATTGCATTTGGTTGAAGCCCTAAGGTTCTATGATTCCTCCCATCCAGCTTGGCAACTTTTTTTTGGTAAAACTTTTTGGTTATCTCAAGTACTCACCTTGCACGCTTTTGCATTCTGATACACTTCGATCAGTGTGGTTATTACAATGCTTCCACCAGAATCTGCTAGTAAAGCCCTGGAGTTAATCTGCCAGCCAGTAATCAATCCCTTGCAAGTAGGTAGCACTTTTTTATAGTCAATCGGACCTGCCTAATGTACCCATTCTAATTTGTATGCTTCGATAAAAGGAATTAATCCAGCAAGGCGATCAAGTTCTTCAACAAGTCCCTGCTCGACA
The DNA here is from genome assembly GCA_031170775.1 of Cymbopogon citratus. Classification (NCBI taxonomy): domain Eukaryota; kingdom Viridiplantae; phylum Streptophyta; class Magnoliopsida; order Poales; family Poaceae; genus Cymbopogon; species Cymbopogon citratus. The sequence continues at coordinate 1,594 of DXKC01006022.1, forward strand.
TTTAACTGTACATATAGACCGACTATCAAGCATTTTCAGGTGGTGGCCTTCTATTTCTTAATTTCTTCAGTTGGAAAATACATTTGTTTACTAAATCCTCCAAATTGTTCCAGCAATGTGAAACAACCAGAACTAGTTGCTGAAGCTGTATATAGATATTGGCCGACACTCAAGAGTATCTTTGATCAGTAAGTATGATACCATGGAGTTATTGAGAGAAGTTCCTATTACTGTTATATACATGAATGTTCTCCTCTACTCCTTTATCAAAATGCTCTTATGCACAGACGAGCATGGGATACCCGTACCATGGAGTCAATATGCCGATCTTGCAAATTTGCTGTAAGTTTGTGACTTGTTTAGCATATTCATTGTTTGATATAATTTCTGCTCAAATCTTATGCAAGTGCCATCAAGATTGCATTATGGAACTATTATCTTGTATGAGACATGGAGTCTGAATAACTCTGGTTCCTAATGTTCCTTGGTTTAACTGTTTAATTAAAAGTTGCAATGGAAATCTACCTGATGTTTTCTGAGTAGTGTGGAGCATAGCATAGCCTTATAAGTTTCAGTTTAGCATGCCTGAGGCACCAGGGTGCTTGGCATAAAAGTGTGTAGGTAGTTTGTAATTTTAATTCAGGGCTTTGTAAACTGTTATTTCAGTACTTCCCAAAATGTACAAATTATCATCCAGTAATAAAGCTGGAGTTGGAGATTGCAAATAAGCCCTTATTTTGCTCTAACTTTGTTCTTTTTTGCTTCTAGTAAGGCTATTGAAGCAGATTACAAATATCTCTTGTGGTCACTTCAATACCATCAGGATATTAATTGTCCACTGACTAATGCTAACATGCCTTTTCTGGGTGAAGGTAAGGACATGTGGAAGGGTCATGGGAACGACGATTGGTGCAATGCTCGAAGAAATCCAAACTCTCTACCAACAACACAAACAGTCTTGCTTCCTTTACTTGTCCAGTGAAGTTATCAAGGTTGGTTTATATTTTTCAGAGTCGAATAATAAACTCGAACTGGGTTTTCTCCTTCTCTGACAATTCTTTTTCTTTGTAGATTTTTGGATCTGATCCATCTTGTGCGGGCTATCTTACTAGCTTGATACAAATACTTTTCAGCCATACAGTGCAGCTTCTCAGAACTATTCAAGTAATTGTTCTTTCTTTTCATTCCTAGGTCACATTACATATTGGCAACACAAAAGGTGACCAAATTGCACTATATTTTCAGGATTTTACAGCCAGACCAGATATAGCTGATGATTGCTATTTGTTAGCATCAAGATGTATTCGTTACTGTCCTGATCTATTTATACCTACAGAAATGTTTCAAAGATTGGTTGACTGCACAATGGCTGGTATAACTATACAGCACAGGTAATGGCCTCAAGATTGGCTGACTGTGCAATATAAACATTTGAACAAAGACTGAGAGATGCTTGATTTGGTTCAAATTCGAAAAATTCGCAATACAGGCTCTTTTGATATATATCAAAATCATTTCAGAGTCGATCCGAATCTGACCATCTAGCAGTCTTGTTCAAACACTTCTATATATGAAAACAATATTCTTATTCCCTGTGATTTATTTTTACAGTATTGAAGTCTAATGTTGTAACCTAACTTTTATGTAACAGGGAAGCCTGTAAATCGATATTGTGTTTTCTATCTGATGTCATTGACCTTCCAAACTCATCTGATGGGGGACAGTACCGTGAAGTTATTAACACAATCATACTTCAACGTGGTGCAACCCTTACTAGAATAATGATTGCTGCCTTGACAGGGGCGCTACCATCTGGTCGTCTGGAGGAGGTGGGTTGTAAGATCATATCTTTTTTAAGAAACAAACAAATATGAAACGTGCATGAGAATTGTCATTGCATTAAAATGAAAACTAATTTTAAGTGATAATTCCATCACATTCGCGTCCATTGAACAATTGTTGAACTACCCTAGCTAGCGGCCTAGCACTACTCTACCCTCTACCAGCAGGTAGAAAGAGCATGTCTTACATGATGTTTTCTTTTGCTCTACCAGCAGCTGGAAGGACATGAATCAACATTCTTCTGTGTTGTCAGATATCTCAGTAAAACCGATGCAAAGAGGCAAACATAGCTCACTTTTTTTTTGTCAAAATATGTCTTATTTGGTCACAAAATTTCTAACTACATAACAACATGATTGGAACGTTAGTTCCTTACTGATATAGTGGAATATTGATTCATGTTAAAAAAAAAAACCGTAATGGTGGAACTGAATGTGTTCCCGCTAAATTATGGTGACTATTGCATTTGTGCTGTCTCAGGTACTTAGTTTCCCTTATATCACATACTTTTTACATCCCCACATTCTGCTGTACTTAGGTGCTCGCTTCCAACTATCATATCATTAGTACTGCAGGAAAAAGTCTTAGGCCTTGTTTGGTGGGGCCCCCACTGGCTTCGGCTGTATACTAAGGAGCCAGAGCTTTTTCAGGCTCCTAGATCATTTCTTGAGGAGAGAAAAACAGCTCCTGGTTGTGTCAAACAGGCTCTTGAGGCCATGAAATCACCAACTCCACTGTGGCACGCAAACAGCCATTTGTGCATAAAGTCAACACGAGAATGCCAATTGTAGTTTTGATATTTTATTGCATTACTGAAAAATTTAGAGCAGAGACAGTAAGATGATAATTGACTGGTGGATTTGTACCTTGCAGGTTTCTTATGTTTTGCTGACACTTAGCAGAAACTTTGGTGAGACCATGCTGAATTGGGCAAGGGGTAGCATTAATCTTATACCACCACAAGCCCTAACAGATGCAGAACGTTTGCGTTTCTTCAACATCATATCTGATGCTGCTTCTGGGTCTAGTCTTCATATCATAACAGATAGATTTGGAGAAATCTCAGATGTCTGTAGACGAAACAAAACAGTGCAAGACCTAGTTCAAAGTGCCTTGCGGCCTCATGATTTGACCTTCTCGGTGGTTCCACAACAGATGTAATAACTGGATGTTTCTGCAAGGCAAGTTTAGAAAGCCAGTTCATGCATATTTTCAAGTTGAGAAAAGACAGTCAGCAAGACTCACGTCATCTTGGGAATTTTTTTTTTCCTTAGTTCATACAGGTTTGAGTTGCGGCGGCATACAGTTCAGATTTCTTCAGAGCATAGATAGGTCAGTAAGCATTGTAATTCTTTGGTGTTTCTCCTTTGTACATGTGCCGTAAATTGTGTGTTTGGGGAGGGAGATAAGTTGTGTTGTATGATCTCAAAAAACAGTGTTATATACTGGGTATAACTGGCAGATCACGCGGAATGGTGATCTACCATATGGGCCTGATTTTGCGTTGGCCGGTCAGCTTCTTTTTTGTAAAGTGAGATGGCCATCGATTTTATTATGTAAGCTTATACAGGCTGTTGTAGGAAGATGAAGTTTGTGTTCCCTTATGATCCCCAAATGTGATGGTTGGAAGAAAATAATTATATTTGGGCATAACTTGATCAACGATGCCAAGTTATGCCCAAACTTTTTTCCTGAGCATGTCACTCCTTAGCAAATGATTTGATACTTTGTTCTCAATTAATTATTGTTCTCAGTTAATGCTTGTAAATAAATATAATTGCTAAGTTAGATTCATGAGCATCACTCCTTATTATGCATGTACTCCCTCTGTTCCTTTTTAATTGTTGTCGTGGGATGCGTGTCACAAGTTTGACTCAATTTGTAGAAAATACATGCAACATTTGTATCTCTAAATAAATTTGTTAAAAAACTAGATTCAAAGATCTTTCTGATGATATTAATTATAATACAAATCGATAATATTTATTATTTATAAAAATTGCTGACATTTGTTTTTCGGGAAGCGGAGTGATAATTATTTAGGGACAGAGGGAGTACCAAATATGCATTTTCAAATGCCTCTTACTCCATTTGCAAAACTACAAATGCCTCTTATTCCATTTGCATGTACCAAATATGCATGCTAGAATAAGTCCTCTAAAATATGAGATGTGCTCACATGCTGCTGATAATTTGTTTTGTATGCACTTAGGACTTGAAGACCAAGCTCAACTGAAGCCAAAGTTAATGACAGTGTTTTTTGGATAAGTAAGAAAAAGTGAACTGAAGAGAATGATAGTGAAAGTAATATGTGGGTACCGCAGGCCAAATGGCGGAGGAGTACCGCAGGCCGAACTAGTGGCCTTGTTTAGATTTCAAAATGTGCGCACCCACAATTACTGTAGCGACGTTGTTCGCTACTGTAGCGTTTCGTTTGTATTTGGTAAAAATTATCCAAACATTGATTAATTAGACTAAAAACGTTCGTCTCGCAAAGTACAACCAAACTGTGCAATTTATTTTTGATTTCATCTGCATTTAATACTCCATACATACGCCGATATTTTAATGTGACGAGGAATCTGCTTTTTATATAATAAATTTAAGGGAAAAATTTTGGAACCTAAACGAGGCGCGAGCACCGAAAGTGACACAAACATAGGCGCCTATCACGTCGCGTCACCCTGCACGGCGCCATCAGATTACTGTACGTACTACTTCTACTAATGGCAACATGTAAAGCGAAGCCAGTACACGGGCCCGGCCCCTTGTTTTAGTAGCAGCAGCAAAAACAATCCGTACGACGTCGAGTCGTCGAGTCTGGCTGTGGCGTCGCCTGCTGCCTGCCTCGCCATGGGCGTGCCGGCCCTTGGCACGTCCAGCGGCCAGGCCCGCCGGCGCCGCCGGGCAACACGATCCACAAAGTCACTACGCACGCACAGTCTAAGCGATGGGTCGGGGCAGGAGATGAGGATTCTCGGAGGAGGCCAGGCCAGGCAGGGGTCGCCGGGAGCTCGGCGTGAGTTGAGGGTCTCGGCTCTCAGAGGGCACCCGGCCCGGGCGTTTTGTTGCCGCGACATGTGTGGTGGTGCATGGTGGCCGGGGCCGGCAGGGCGGCCGGTGTCTTTCGCATCGATGGACGGACCTGAGTCATCTGACCTGAGAGAGCAGGAGTAGCAAAAGCTAGTGGCCAGCTGCTACGGCCAAAAACAGTGAAGATGCTGTGTCGGGAACAAGAACGATCGGGGCCGGCCGGCGGGTGCTGTGACGGCCTGACGGATCGGAAGAGATATGGGTACGATGGACGGATGGGATTGGCCGATTGAGCGGATCGAGCGACGCGCGCGGTTGGGACGCCGACGTGCCTGCCGGGTCCCGGGTTCCGCCACTTTTTGCTCCGTCGCCACGGGGATTTCGCGGGATTCCACACATTTCCACACGCCGGCCGGGCGGGCGCCCGGGCTTCTGCTATCTATTGGAGCCTGAAATGCCGATGTCGGCTGCAAATCTCGGCACCAAAAAGCTATAGCTAGCTGCTGCAGCAATAATTGATGGTCCGCCACATCCACATTCAGCTCCGATGGGCAGCAGGCTCGCCGGCCGCCGGCTACCATGGTGGGCGCGCGCGCGCTGCTTCTCGCTGTCGCAGTCGCAGGCCTTTCGCCCGTCACCGGGGCCTAGCCGTCCCGTTCCGCCACAAATTTGGTCCAGCGACGGGCCCCCGACGTGACGCCCGCTGCTTCCTGCTTGCGGCACGGCCGCTTTCCCCTCCGTTTGAACGGTGCTCCGTATATACTGTGCAGCATATCACACGTTTGACGGCGTCCGGCAGTAAATTTTTTCTTCTGATTATTTAGAAAAAGGGAAAAAGGGGTGGTGGTAGTAGCGTATCGACTAAGAGCAAGTGCAATAATTATAAATAGGAGCCTTCACAAAAAAAAAAAATTATAAATAGGGGACAAGAGGCGAGAGATGATAGGAATAGGAAAGAGAAACTTTTTTAAATACAAATATAGGAGACGTTTGGCTCTTATAACTTAAACTTTGTTATATTATTCACCTTGTTCTAAAGAATAGTACCCTTTATAGTCAAGTCAACAATATGTAGTGCTTTAGATTGATGAGTGTAATCACTGCCTTTTCTACTCCCTCTGTCAAAATAAGAGGTTTCAACTATGGGTTGCGTTGTGTGTCAATTAAAGTGGTTCATGCCTAATTCAATTTATAATGTATAGTATTCACATTTATCTATTGAAGTATATTTCGTGGTACATCTAATGAATTTTGCTTGATACTATTTTCTACTAATTTGATCAAATCTAGATAAATTGATTTATGGAAAAGACAAAAGCAACTTAATTATAATTTGTAAATTCAGTTAGGTCCATGAGGAACTTTGTAGGGGATTTCAGTTATGACTCATGAGGAACTTTGTAGGGGATTTCAGTTAGGTCCGTCAACTCTAAAAGTTAATTCTTCAGGTCCATAAACTTTTAAGTCATTCATAGTACTCAATTCATCCTAAATTATAAGACTTTTGGATTTTTCAACCATAAGTTTGACCACTCATCTTATTCAAAAAATTTTATATGAAATAGTGAAATTTAAGTTAATCTTGAAGAACTTTTACAAATTAAGAAACCATATCAAAAGAAATGATATTTTGAACAAAATTTTGAATAAGACAAACTGATAAATTTGATGTCAAAGTCAAACGTCTTGTAATTTGGGATGGAAGGAGTAGGTGTAGGTCCATACACCTCTGTTTAGTCCTTATATTCAACTTTTGGGTCATAAACGTTTTAAGTGGTTCACCCATGGATCCATAACCCCACTGCTGCATAACCCTTCTTTTGACACTTAAATCTAATGTGGCATGTGAAGCCAGTAGCCAACATGACATGAAAATATTTTAAATTTCTCCTCGGTCCTCCCTTGCGTTAAGTTTCCTTCCTTGTTCGGTTCCTTGAATAACAACACAAAAGATGTGAGCTCAAGCACCAGCAAAAAGCGGCACACGAGTGCATGGGACGATATGGCATGCGACAATGGCCAAATGGTATGAGATATAGGGCCACAAAGGCGCACGACGGATAAACGGCGGTGCATGTGTCCCACGAGTCATCTCCTTCATCTTCTTTTACATGAATCGTCTCTTTCCTTTCCTTTGTTTTTAAAATTAATTAACATAAGCATAGGTATGGCAGACACAGGCCAACAAGAGTTTTCCATGATCATACCCATTTGGCGGTCGACGGTGGGCACAAGGTACTCCCTGTGTCCAGAAAGAAAGACATTATGAGATGAGTGTGGATCCTTTTTAATTTTAATGAGATTTATAGAAGATAAGTGCAATATTTATATCTCTAAATAAATTTATTATGAAAGTACATTCAACAATCTATCTAATGATACTAATTATGTATTGTAAATTTTAATTTTATATAATTGGTTAAAGTTCAAAGCTTTTTTTAAAAAAAATGGAAATTGAAAGAAGTTGACTCCTAAGGAAACGAAAATGGACTCCACATGCCACACCAGATTAATTTAAATGTGAAACAAAAGGTGCGATTTACTTAAAAAGTTTATGAACCCGGAAGTTAAATCCAAAAGACAAATAAAGGGATATGGACTTAGGATCGACCATTTAGAAAGTTTATAACCCTCAAGATAAACTTTTGAAGCTGATGGATGTAACTGAAACTTGTATAAATAAACCTACGCATTTAACTCAATTGGGTATGTACACGTGCAACATATGGCACTAACGGGGAGCTGTGCTTTAAAGCATGTCCCGGCCACCTGGTGAGTCGTGCAAATGAAAATAGGACAAACTAGTTGACCTCCTGCACGAAAGACCTCTAACGACCAAAACCAATGACCCCCATAAACGGAACTAATAAAGTCATTTCGGACAATCATCAGTTCCTCGTGAAATCACGCGCTGTGCTCTCTCTCTCTCTCTCTCTGGCCGGTGAGGTGTGATATCAAGAAACAGGGCCCGGTAGTACTTGGCTACTGCTACTATTTCTTGGTTCATTGCACGAAAGAATCAAATACCGCGCGCTACTACACACTAAAATTTTGCTGTAGGACACTGCATTTATGTAAAATTGGCTATAGAACATATTAAAATAATTTTTCTTTGTTATGAAACATTAATTTCTTTGTTACAGGGCACCGTCCAATGTCTCCTAGCTAGCCAATGGTTAAAAGTGGAGTGTCCCATAATAATTTCACAAACGAATAGTGTCTGAGACAGCGCCAAACGCTACCAGGCACTCGAATCAATCATCGAATGACATCTGCTGTATAGTTTAGTTGAAACTTCAAAATGACAATCCATTTTGTTCAAATAGAATACATTATTATTTTTCAGCAACTAGAAAATGTTAAGAGAAGCGACAAGAGTAGGAGTATAGTGTTATGCACAGTCCACATATGCACTCCTGCGCACGCCACTTTCTGTTGTCCGAGACTTCCGACCGAGGAGTACTGAAATGCATGGCCGATACTGAGTATACTGTAGTACAGTACTCCGATGCGAGGAGGACCTCCCAATAGCCGAGATCGATCCATGCTTTTGATTTGATGAGCAGAGGGCATGAGTGAAATGAAATGGACATGAACCGGTCAATCTTCTTTTTCTTTTTTGGGGGATCAAAAAGAAATAAAGCAAAGCTTTGCAGTCTGGCTCAGCCTCACTGCATGCAAACCCCAGCAAGCACTAGGCGCCAGTAATACTCCGCGCGCAACATTTGCAGTCCTCTTTCCCTCCAAAAGGGCCGTCTAGATACACTTACATACACTTCAAATTACAAGTTTGTTCACTCTCTCTGTCACATTAATTTTTAAACTATGCATAGAGCATTAAATATAGATAAAAAATAAAAAATTACACAGTTCATTTATAAATTACGAGATGAATTCTGTAAACCTAATTAGTCCATGATTGAACAATATTTGCCAAATACAAACGAAAGTGTACAGTTAGAAAAATTCTAACTTTTAGGTATCTAAACAAGGTCAAAGATTAGCTAGACTGATTTATATATATTTAGGATGCATGAATTTGCAACCAGGCATGTTTAAACCACAAAAAAGTTGCAGCAACTTCAATAGAAGTTGAACAGAAGAGGCAAAAGCTTGGACAACCAGCAGCATGCAATGCAGCCTGATAAAACCTCTACTTGTACTACCGCAGAAAAGAAGGGATCCAAAGCAGCAACCACAATAACTTGCAACCAGAGGCAGAAAAGCAGACTGTACTCACAGTAAAAATGCAAAGTCCTGTTTGACAACTTGCACAGATTCCTACAAAAAGCAACTCACCAACCCGTCGTTATTTTTACAGTATGAAACAATAATCTTGTAGAACCCCAGCATCAAACTCTCGGGTTTCAAACAAGCCACAAACTACAAGCACTACGGCAAACAACATATGAATAGCATCAACCAATTTATCCTCAAATAAATAGCCACAAGGAACAAGCAGAAACCGTTCATGATCGAACCCAATGAACAAGCCAGCAGTACCGGCGGCAGTAATCTCTGCTGCCACCATATAGGAGGATGTTCATATTGCAATCTCCTTTGCAGGCACCCATAAGATGACCAGGCAAAGCATGCTGCCAGTTATGGTATTAGA
>DXKC01006024.1:0-16530 GCA_031170775.1 Cymbopogon citratus
AGGTGAGTAAAGCAACTATGATTTTCCCCTCTTCATAGTACGGTTACCGAACCTAAATCACTCACACCCTCTATGGTGTCTTGAGTGTCAAACAAAGAAGGCCCTATGGTTTTATACCTTTACCTTGAGCCCATCTTATTTTCTCTTTCTCTTTTTCAAGTAAATCGAGCACTTGTTCCATCATGTGGCCATCACCATCTCCATGGTTTGCCATCTATCTCCTTCATCATATGTTGCTAATATATTCTACATCCACTTAGTAAAACCATTAGCAACTTGGTGTGTCACCAATTACCCAAAACCAAACAAGAGCTTTCACTTCGCCATAGCCTACACATGTTTTTTTAGGGCAAGGCCGTGGTGTCATTAGGGTCTCAACGTGATGTTAGTGTAATAAACTTAGCGTGGACCATCCATGACAATAACTTTATTGCAACATTGTTAGATTGCAAGTGTGATGAGATCAACTGAGACAAACACATCTGGTAGTTTTCCACTAAATCGTCGAATACTGCGATCCACAACCACTAGTTTTAGCCCGGTGCTCCGACCTATGGTTTTCGATGTTATTGAGCCCAACCATGATAATAAGCAATCTCTAAACTAGCCTCAACATTAGATTTAACCTTTTTTTTACAACAAACATTATATTTAACTTTCAAATGGCTACCCAATATTAAAAGAGACTCAAATCCTGAATAGACAGACAGCGTAAAGGAACAATGAGTCCAAAAGGATGAAGAACAACAAACAACTGTCATTCGGCTAGGCACAGATATTAATACCACGATCAACAACAAACAACCATCATTCAACTAAACACAAATATTGATACTGTATGGTTGGACCAAAATCTCGGCATATGCACGGTACCTTCTCACCACCTCTCTATGGCATTCTTTTAACACATGTGAGCCAACATGTTGACGTGGACACTAGCACTCACCAGCCACTAGACTACAAACTAAGGGTCCGTTTGATAGAGTTGTGCTCCCTGAATCTTTAGTCGTGCTTTATGTGGTGTAGTGATTATATGGTTGAAAGTGTTTCTCTTTAATTCTTCATCATAAACTCTCGATATCAGGATGAAGAATCACTTCACGGAATCAAAGTGAAGCTAATTTTTTTAGCTCTTAGCCTCTTAGTTCATTTAGAGAATTAATTCACAGATTAGCAGGGAATCACTTCTCGATAAAAAAGGTGTTTGCCAGCCGGGGAGTGATTCTCCTTGAGGATGCGCTCCGCGGATGGACCCTAACATGCTGACCATTGATAGTGATGATGTGTCCACACTAACCCAACCATTTGTGATATAGGAATTAGCCAGTAGCTATAGTGTATACTTAAAAATATTACTCGCATCTATGAGAATTAATTTCTAATCTCAAAGTTTGTCTCTAAATGTTAATGGTCCACTTATCCATATTAATCTCTCTCATAATCTCTCCCCTGCGTTATTGGATACTGCTCAATAAACTTCTTGGTAACAACAGAGCTATTAAGTTTTAGCACTTTAACGAAGGATAATGTGGTCTTTTATCTTCTTTGCTAATATGTTCTAAAGTTATTAGGAATTCATTTTTTGAGAGACAGAGGGAGTACTAAAACAAAAACATAGTTAAAAACAAAAACTTTGGAAAAACTATTAATAAGTGAGTGGAGAATATACTATACATACACTTCTTTATACCATATGTTCTTAAAAAACACAATTATCATTTTCTTAGGAGTCAAAATTTGAACTTTGACTAAAGTCATACAAAGAATAATAATATTTATAATTAATGTAAAATAAATACTTTAGATCAATTACAAAATATATTTTTATGTAAGCTTATTTTATGATATAAATATTAATATTATTTAATATCAATAAACTTAAATCTAAACTTATTTGAATGACACGAATGTTGCAGTTATATTATGGAGTGAGTGGGTATTATTATAAATAAAATAAATAAAATAAAGCAAAGCCCCACCTACGGGCCCTACGGCTATGGAAGCAGTCATCTTCTCGGCTCAAACCCGGCTCGCAAACCTATAAAAACCCCGGAAGAATTCGCGAGTTTCCCACGCAAATGATCCGTCCGCTCTACCCACCAATCCCGCCTCCCCCGTCCACGGCCGCGCCTGGAGCGGCGGACCGCGCGCGGCGACCCTCGCCGTCTCGTCTCCACGCCACCGCGGGGAGCGCGGCGCCCACCCGCGCACCGTCCGCACCCTCCCCCACGTGTCCCCTCTGCCGCCCGAGGGCCCCGCCTGTCACCCACCGTCCCGGGGGGTGGGCAGCCGAAAGCGACGCGTGAAGCGCTCTGCCCTGCCTGCTGCCCTCAGCGCTCGCCTCTCGTCACGCGCCCAGGCCTCCACAACCCCCGATGCGATGGGTGCCCCTGCCCCTCGATAGCCGCGCCGCTCTCCTGCCCCCGTTCCCCATTTGCCTCCTCCCCTGCCCTAGCGCAGCCCTCCCCTGTTCGACCCAACGCCCGCCGCCGCCGCCGCCGCATAGGCCTCGCCGACGCCTCTGCTCCGCCCCGCGGCCTCCGGAGGTGCTACTCGCGCGCGATCCGCCGCTGCGTCCGTTGCTCCGGTATCGATTGGGCGGCGCGGGGAGGTGAGATGGATCTCTTACCGCGCGACTTGGCGCCGTTTTTGGGCGGGTTTATGGGGGTTTTGTGTGGAATTTGGTTGTGAAATGGTTTGCCGGCGGATGGAGTTTGGGGGTTAGGACGGAGATTCGGATTTGGGCGTGAGGAGATGGTAGCTGTGCCGTATTAGCATGTGAAGCTAGTTACAGGCGGCGAGCTGCTTTTGCAAGCTCTGATGCTTCCGCTTCTGCTGACAGGTTCTGGTTGGGAGTTAGTTTATCTGTCCGTATTTGCTGCTCCGTTTCTTCTGCACTCGGGTAAAAATGCCGTGAATTCCAAAATTAGGGAGATTCAGTTCAGGGTGGGTGTCAGGTCTGAAGTAGCAGTGGACTTTTGATGCCTCTGTTTGTCGTGATCTGGTTCCAGTGATAGCAGTGGACTTTTGATGCCGCTGTTATGGTTATGACAGTTTTGTCATATGAGCCTTTAGAGAACAGCAAGGCATGGAAAGTTTGTGGTAACTACTTAAGTATTGTTTTGCCAGATGACTAGATGAGTAATGCTAGCTAGCTGTGCAAAACTGATTAGTGTGATCTTCCTTAACAGGTTTTGGCTATTTATTACTGTGTTCTGCCTTTGTATGTAAAGTTCCAATCTGGGTATTAATGTGATTATATTAACAAATTTATAAACAACAACCAACAAGTTCTGGCTAATCTTGTTTCTGTCATTTCACATACGTTTATTTCCTATATGCTATGAAAATTTGTTTGTATAAAGCTATTATGTAAATTTTAGTTTACTTGCTCTTCCACAACAATATTCTCTAAAAAGAAAAGGGATTTTCAATTCAACCAATAGCCAAAGTAATACAAGTATTTATTACAATATGCATTTTTCTTTGTCTGGGACGTTGGGTAGAACTGTTCATTGACATCTTAGCACATTGTTATGCCTCAAAATGCCTACTGCTCTAATGCATCAGCATTCCGTAGTGTTCTTATATTTGATTAAACCACACTTCATCTCACTTGAGATCTTACTCTTGTGTTGTGATCGCATATGTATATTAGATTACAGTACACTGTACACAACGGTTAGTCTATCTGTTACACGTTGTCTCTTTTGAGTTGGGTTACTAATGACAAAAAAATGTTTCTCGTCATTTTGGTTGCAGTATGTTTCTGGTGCAAGTGTGCTGAAGATGAAGGAGAGGAGCTCTTTATGTGAAAGCGCAGCCGATGGAAACTGGGGTTTGAAATATAAAAGGAAAAGAAGCAAGTTAACTGTTAGCCCATCTAACGAGAATGAGGCTACCTCACCATCAGACTCTCCAACGAGCCATGCTTCCACCAAAAAGAAGTTGAAGCATGACACTAACAATTCTCCCTCAGCCAAGAAGATAAGAGGGCACGATGGGGTGAATTTCTTACCTAATAACTTTTCATATGTTACCTTTCTTTCACGTTGATATTATTGTGGTTTTTATGATAGGATGTTGTGTCTGATTAATATACTGTTCTACCCTTATGTGTGGCACTACTATAATACGGGGAGAAGGCTTAAACAATGATTTAATAATGTAGCCATTATAGAAAAGACATGTTTTCATGGAGCACACAGTATTATTTTTGTTAAACACCTGGGCTTCAGTTAGGTCAGTAGTAGTTTTTTATACAAGTATAAGCAAGCCAAGTGAAAGGGAGCTTACATATTTTGTTAACATGTGAACTCTCTCACAGCTGAAATAGTTTGTCAGATTCCCATGTACGAGAGATATGACTGAGCCCAGAGCTCCTATGGTGCTATTTGTTTCAATATACATGCTTGCAACTATACTGAACTGACACATGTAAGTAAATTATGATACATGGTTGTGGGGCACTTCTTAGCAACTGCAATTGAAAAAATGTTTATGAATAACAGCTGAGCAGTTACATCTTCCTCCAGTTACCAACACAATAGTACTCACTCTATCTCAAATTATAAGTCACTTTGACTTATTTAGATACATTGTGTTTACTATGTATCTAGGCATAGTGTATATAGCAAAAGCTTTGTATCTAGAAAAGCCAAAACATCGTAATTTGGAATAGAGGGAGTATTTTTTTTTAAATTCGAGGTTTATATACACTAGCGCTTTATAAATTGCTTTGTATGTGACCTCTGTTGTGGTTTTAAAATTTGCTTATGCACTTTACTTTTGCTCTTTCAGTATTTTTTCGAGTGCGTAGAATGTGATCTTGGTGGCAATTTGCTATGCTGTGATAGCTGTCCTCGTGTTTACCACTTGGAATGCCTCAATCCTCCTCTTAAGGTTTGTATTGTGCCCACTGGTTGGTTCAAAAAATACAGATTTCATTATAATGACCAGATTTTTAACCATTGCCTTCTCCATCCCCAATCTAGCGTGCACCCCCTGGGAAGTGGCAATGTCCAAGATGCCGTCCAAAAAAAGGTAGCTTGAAGCTGTTAGGCAATGTAGAGGCTGACACTTCTAAACATGAAAGAAGTACAAGGACATATGCAGGTACGACATCAGATAGTCCACCTTCACATACAAAAGTCTCCTTTAAGACCAGGAACTCCACACAAGACAAAGCTGGATCAAACGAACAAGGAAAACACTCATCTGGTGGCACAATGAAGGGGGGTGACCCTATGAAGAATAATGAAGTTGAGAAAAAGAAGACACTGATATTACATCTGAAGAAGCGTTCAACCAAGGAATTATCAGAGAACGCTAAACCCTCGAAGTCAGAATTTGCTAGAGAACCTTCAGAGGAGAAAATTGTTAAACATGGAAGTGTTTTGAAATTGAAGAAACATCCACACCGTATGGACTTGTCTCCAAATAAATCTAAAAGCAGGAGGCAAAATAGTCAGAGAGAGAGTAGAAGATCTGGCACAAAAAAGCTTAAATATTCAACGTCCGATGATGACAGTGTTTCCTCATCAGAACCATCGACATCTCTTGATAACAGTGAATCACCACCAAAAAGAAAACCCTCGGATGGAAAAGCACCTTCATCCAGTGCCAAGAAAGGGAAAAAGAAAGTGAAATTTGTTGAGAAAAAGCACTCCGAGGTATTGAAATTTCCATGTTATTTGCTTAGAAATGTTCAAATATTCATCAACTAATTAACATTTCCATATTATTTGCTTCAAAATGCTCCAGATTGATTTTGTTTCTTACTGGTGATTTGATGGAAAGATTAGTATCAGTTTTTCTCCGTTGATCTGCCTCCATTTATTGTAGTGCTATGTTTTTCATTTTCTGCATAGTATTTTTCCTTTTCATTGAAATTTGACAATTTCCCTGTTGTCATATATTTTAGTCCATGCCACACTTCTTTTATTCTTGTCTCTGGCTGCTAGTGTGATAGCATCATTAGCCATCTGCACACCCCTGTTTAACTATTGTGTGCTTATCTGTTAACAATTGCAATTCGTTCAAGTTTTGTCGCAAGATGAATACCCGATCAGATGCTGCTCTCTTATCCAATGTCCTAGAACAGTAATTTTGCAAAACAAATATGCCAGAGTGACGCTCATGTACCTGCAAACATGTTGCAGGAGCAGGGTGTGGTAGGAGACAAAATGATCACTCCCCAGGAGGATCAGCAGGTTGGTTGCAATTTACCCTGCATAGCATCTTCATACAAGCATTCTTAGTCTTTCCTATGTTTTGTCCTATCAATCTATCATTTTTGTTATTCTCATCCGATTATCATTATATGGTGGCCTTTGCTTAGGTCGATCGCATCCTAGGCTGTCGGCTTCGGACGAGCCAAATCAACCCAACATCCCATGCTTCATTGGAGCAGTTTGAATCAGATAATCTCAAGGCGGATGATACAGCTCTTCCATGTGCTTCTGCTGCCATTCCAAACAGATCTCTTGATGGAAGAGAGTCTTCTATAAATGGTACAGTGGAGGATATATGTGCTGATGAACCAGCCAATCATAGTGGTCACAATTTGGAAATGGAAAAGGATAGGATCAGTAAATCCCATGAAAAGGAGTCAATTAAGCAAGAACAAGACAAGAGGATATTATCAGTATCTTCTGGTGATGAGACCAAAGATGATCAAGAAGACAGAGAGAACGTTTCACCTTCCAAAAAAGTTGAAGATGAGATGACATCTGATTTGCCAGCACAAACGGATGATACCAAACTTCCAGTCACTACAGCTGATACAATGGTCAGGACCAATCAAGAGCATACAGATGGAAGTAAACAGCATGGAAAAATAGAAGAAATAACAGATAAGGACTACAATGATGCTGGATATGAGTTCTTGATCAAATGGGTTGGAAAATCAAATATCCACAACAGCTGGGTTTCTGAATCTGAAGTAAAACTATTAGCCAAAAGGAAACTAGAAAACTATAAAGCGAAGTATGGAACAAGTTTGATAAACATTTGTAAGGAACAGTGGTGCCAGCCACAAAGAGTTATTGCTCTTCGTGCTTCTGTAGTGGAAGAGGCTTTAATCAAATGGTGTGGTCTTCCTTATGATGAATGCACTTGGGAAAGAATAGATGAACCTACCGTGATTAAATATAGCCATTTGGTCACTCAGTTCAAGTATTTTGAATGCCAGGCTTTGGATAAAGATGCGGTAAAAGATTATGCAAACACGAGGAACCGACAGGAGCTTAATGTGTTAGTTGATCAGCCAAAAGAACTTCAGGGCGGCATGCTCTTCCCTCATCAACTGGAAGCCTTGAATTGGCTACGTAAATGCTGGTACAAGTCAAAAAATGTTATCCTTGCTGATGAGATGGGTCTTGGAAAGACAGTGTCAGCTTGTGCTTTTCTATCATCCCTATGTTGTGAATTTAAGATTAATTTGCCATGTCTTGTCTTGGTTCCTCTTTCTACAATGCCCAACTGGATGGCTGAATTTGCATCTTGGGCTCCTCATTTAAATGTTGTGGAGTATCATGGTTCTGCAAGGTCAAGATCTATCATTCGCCAGTATGAGTGGCATGCAGGCGATACAAGCCAGATTGGCAAAACAAAGAAATCATACAAGTTTAATGTTTTGCTTACCACTTACGAAATGGTGCTTGTTGATGCTGCATATCTTCGTTCTGTCTCATGGGAAGTTCTTATAGTTGACGAGGGGCATCGCCTGAAGAATTCTAGCAGCAAACTCTTTAGTTTACTTAATTCATTCTCATTTCAGCACAGAGTTTTGTTGACTGGAACTCCCTTACAGAACAACATTGGTGAAATGTATAACTTATTGAACTTCTTACAGCCTACTTCGTTCCCTTCTCTATCATCATTTGAGGAGAAGTTTAATGACCTTACAACAGCAGAAAAAGTAGAGGAGCTGAAGAAACTTGTAGCTCCTCATATGCTTCGGAGGTTGAAAAAAGATGCAATGCAAAATATCCCCCCAAAGACAGAGCGAATGGTACCTGTTGAATTGACATCAATCCAGGCTGAATACTACCGTGCTATGCTTACAAAGAATTATCAAGTACTGCGCAACATTGGAAAAGGTGGTGCTCACCAGTCTTTATTGAACATAGTAATGCAGCTTCGGAAAGTCTGCAACCATCCATATCTTATTCCTGGAACTGAACCTGAATCTGGCTCACCTGAGTTTCTGCATGAAATGCGCATAAAGGCCTCAGCAAAGCTAACTTTGTTGCATTCTATGCTAAAAATATTACACAAGGATGGCCATCGTGTCCTTATTTTCTCTCAGATGACAAAACTTCTTGACATCCTTGAAGATTATCTGACTTTAGAATTTGGCCCTAAAACATTTGAAAGGGTTGATGGCTCGGTATCTGTGGCGGAGCGCCAGGCAGCAATTGCTCGCTTTAATCAGGATAAGACACGTTTTGTTTTCTTGCTGTCTACACGATCATGTGGACTTGGTATTAATTTGGCAACTGCAGATACTGTCATCATATATGATTCGGATTTCAACCCACATGCTGATATACAGGCGATGAACAGGGCACACAGAATTGGGCAATCGAACAGACTTCTGGTTTACAGGCTTGTAGTACGTGCTAGTGTTGAAGAGCGTATCTTGCAATTAGCCAAGAAGAAATTGATGCTTGATCAACTTTTCGTTAACAAATCAGAATCACAGAAAGAAGTGGAAGATATAATTCGTTGGGGTACAGAAGAGCTCTTTGGGAATAGTGACAGTGTAGATGATAAAGATAGCAATGAAGCCTCAGATCCTGTTGCTGATGTTGAATTTAAGCATAGAAGAAAAACCGGTGGCCTAGGTGATGTTTATGAGGACAAATGTATTGGTGGTTCTACCAAGCTTGTTTGGGATGAAAATGCTATTTTGAAGCTGCTTGATAGATCAAACCTTCCATCATCAGTGGCTGAAGGTACTGATGGGGACATGGACAATGATATGCTTGGTACTGTGAAGGTAATTTGATCTGTATGCCTAATTGCCTATTCCTAAATGATGATTATTTATGAATTTCTTTTGGTAAATTATGATGTCAGAGTTTTGTTCTTATCCATGTGCCAAAATTGTTGGCAAATTATGTAATCTGTTGTCAATATTATGTTACAAAGTACTATGTCCACTAAATTTGGATCTTCAATTTTTTTACCACATGAATTAGTACTCCTGGGTGGTTTTTGTTGTCAAGTGGCTCTCTGTCTTTTGGGTGGTTTTTGTTGTGCTTGTTCCCCTGTATGTTCTCTCCCGTTTTATATTTATTTTTATAAAATCTCACAGTCGGGGTCTCCCCTGCTGTAATTTACGCTAAAAAAAGTACTCCATCTCTTAAGGCGTTTCCTAGGCGACGCCTAGGCGTCCAGGCGACCCCCCAACGCCTTGCAAAATGCTCGCCTAGGTGGGCAAGGCGGGCGCCTAGGCGTCTAAGGCGGGCGACTAGGTGTCTGGAAGGTTGCACGTTGTCATGCCTCACCTTTATGCCTTAAGAACTATGCTCCATCCCGACTCCCGAGTAAGTTGTTTTGGTAGGTACGTAGCTTTTGCTACTTACATGTTGGAAAGGAAGGAGTACATATTGACATTTTGTGGACCCCTACGCTGACTTGGTGCTAGGAAACACCATCCCACTAGTAGATTTATCCTGCCCAGGCACCTGCCAGGACCTACTTAGTCACCAATTAGATGCGGTTGCCATCTGACTCCTAGTGGATCACCTCTGTTATCTTTTTTAAGGGTATATGATGGTCTAGGTTTTACTTTGTGCTATTCATAGTTTCTCATTGGAGATCTTTCTAACACTTCTCTTTACTTCCCTCTGTTAAACAGTCAATAGATTGGAACGATGAGCTAAATGACGACCCTGGTACCAATGAGGATATTGCACCTATTGATAATGATGGGAGCGAGCAAGCATCTGAATCAAAGCAAGGTGCTACTAATCGTTCAGAAGAAAATGAATGGGATAAACTTTTACGTGTCAGGTATTCTGGAATACCATATAAACTTGTATCTTTTTTCTAACATTGTCTAACAATGCCATCATTCTGAGGGTTAAGTAGGTGTGATATGATATGATGGTCCTAATGATGTACCTAAAAATCTTCCCTCATTTTTTAAAAGTATACTTGTCAGAAAGGAAAACAAATGGAAGAATGAATACTCCAACAATGAACATGTATAATAAATAATTCAAAAGTGTGGTTTATCAACTTTTATGCTTTATGTCATCATAATGGAGGCAAAGTTTGTGTTATCTTATTTACTAGGGGAAAAATGTACGTGCATGCACCATTCTTGATTTGTATGATGGAAGCAGTTGTGCTGAATAGACAGAATTTGGTGCCCGTATGGGCATCAAAATCTCTTTGATAGAAAATTGTTCACAATGAAAATCTATCCATCTACTTAAAAAGTTGAGACAAGGAAAGGCCTGGGTTCATCTGTTGCAATAATTGATCTGCTTGCTTAGTGTGCTCGTTCTCTCTTTGGACCTTGATGAATATTATAATAATAATGTTATTCAGATGGGAGCAATATCAAATAGAGGAGGAGGCATCTCTTGGCCGAGGCAAACGTTTAAGGAAGGCTGTTTCTTACAGAGAGACGTTCGCAACACTTCCTAATGAAGCTTTAAGTGAGGTATTTTCCTGTGGGACTGACCTTTTTGTGCGCATGTCTCCCTTCTCACCAGGAAACATTGATGATTCATTTACTGCTTTGCTACAAACTACATCAAGACTGATAAATTTCACATAGATTTGTCCTAGATACTAAACTCCCCCAGTTTTCAAATATATGGCACTTTTCACCAGCTAAATGCACCAAGGAAACCATATTGTCTTGGTCTTAAATGTGACAAGAATACCCTCTAACAGTAACACACACTCAAATATGGTGGCATCCCTCTGGTTGCATAGTAAACTCATTTATGCCATGTGAACTTTTCTGAAAAGTATGTGTTTTCGTACAAGCTTGAGGCTCATCTCACCCCTTCATACGATGTAGATTTGGTGCCTAGGGTGGCTGGCGCCCTCGTTAACTAAAATATCATGTTGCAATGGAAAAATCATGTATTTAGTACATATAAAGTGCTGCAACAATTCAGTTTGAAATTCATCATAGGTATCAAGACGCAATAGACAAGCAGCCGACTAGCACTGTTCATCATGTGCTGACATCAAAGATGAATTCCAAACTGAATTGTTACGGTTTGCGGTTTGTACTGCATACATAATTTTTGTGATGGTTTTTTGAAACATCGCAACATGATATTTTAATTAAAGAGGACGCCATCCCCCCCTGGGCGCCATATAATATTTGTTCTTCATAATGATTGCTGTGACTAATAATACATTGAATGGGAATATGTGACCACTCATTATTTATTGAGTGAATTGCATTGTGGGTACATCAACTTGCACTGAAGTTGCAATCAAGGTATTTGTCTTGTAAGTTGTTGAAACATTTTACCAAATTTGGTTTCTGTGTGTATGTCTTGTAAGTTTTGGATTCACATGCATTAGGAGTCAATTTTAGAGTATAGAAGGAAGGATATGGTTAATCGAAGGTTCTCCATAGCTCACATGATAGTGCGTGTAAATTAATTTGTCCTATGTAATATTGCACATTCCAAAGATATTTGTATGTATTGTTACATGTTTATCTTCTGACTGTTTATGATACCTTGCAATGGTTTGCTGATATTTGCTATGTAGGACTCTGATGAGGGAGATGAACCAAAGAGAGAATATACAGCAGCTGGACTGGCCTTGAAGGAAAAATAGTATGCCCTCTTCTCTACTCTCTCCCTCGCTTTCTGTCATGTACGGGATTTCAACCCATATGTTAGCTTGCAAAGTGCAATTTTCATCTTTAGGCACTGATCTGCCTCTGCTTTTGGCAGTGGAAAGCTTCGAGCTAGACAAAAGGAAAGGATTGCCCAGCGACACATCATCAAGAACTATGCTGATGATAATCTTGAAGAGTTCATGACTCCATACGACCCTATTTCTAATGAACCTGCTGAAAATCCCTTGATAATCATAGAAGACCCGAATTCTTCACAGCTATCTGGTGCTAAGCGTTTTGGTGAATCAACTGGAGAAATGAGGCAGTCCTCCAAGAAATCAAAGAGATATTCTGAAATCCCTCAGGATATTTATGCCAGAATTCCTGGTAATGCTGCTTCATCCAAGCACCACTCAAAGACCACCGATGTCTTCAATCCAGGGACCCCAAATCACCTGCTACCTGTACTTGGCCTTTGTGCTCCAAATGCTGATCAGGCGAACTCACACAAAAACTCAATTTGTGCACCAAGCATAAAGGAGCACAAAAGGGCTAGTGGTGACATAGTCAACAAACAACTGTCAACTTCTGCTGATCATTCTAATGAGCATAGAAACGAAGCCCAACCAGCTTCTGATAAGGCCATCTTTCCTGGTGCATCTGAGGAGGCTCTGCGAAGGATAAGTAACATGATTCCAGAAAGTTATTTTCCGTTCAGTCATGTACGCCATCTTCCCTAGTCTGGCACTCAGTTCAATTAATTGTTCATATAGTCTTGCTTTAGCATTCTTCTTTGGGGCAATTTTCTTCACAAGCCAAAACTTTTAAGATAGTTTATTTCTCACTTTTCTTCATTATTTACAACATAGCTCAACTGTTAATATTTTGATTTTATGGGTACCATTAATATAGCAAATATATCATTCTCAAGAGGAGCATGCCTTTTTTTTATCAAGTAATGAGAGGTATTAGCAAGCAGGAAAAATAACACTAGTTCTTATGTGCAGATTCCTCCTGTATCAGGGACGGGGGTTGATCCTGTTGAAAATCCTGGACCCTCCATTGCATCATTTCAAGGGAAACTGGATCTTCCAAACTTCGGTCTGGAAGACAACACTCCACTTAAGCATATTAAGCCTGTACCTGATATATTTCCTAACATGTCACTGGGTGCTCATAAGGATTATATTCGTAGTTCTCTCCCAGAGTTGCCAGATAGTTCATTGTTACCAAACTTCATGGCAGATATTGCTGGTACTTCAAAACAAAAGTCATTTATGTCTGGTCTACTTCCTGGGCTGGGTCTTAGCCCAGGGCAACCAGTCCATTCGGCTATGCCTGATAATCACAAGAAAGTCTTGGACAACATAATGATGCGTGCTCAGTATGCCTCTAACAAATTCTTGAAGAAGAGATCAAAACTAGATTATTGGTCAGAGGATGAACTTGATGCTCTGTGGATAGGAGTTCGTAGGCATGGAAGGGGAAATTGGGATGCTATGCTTAGAGATCCAAAGTTGAAGTTTTTGAACAACCGAACTAGTGAAGAGCTGGCCTCGAGATGGATTCTGGAGGAGCAAAAAATTATTGATGAACCTATGTCTACAGCCACCAGACGTTCTAACTCAACAGCATTCCCTGGAATATCTGATGCAATGATGTCTCGGGCGCTGAATGAAAGTAATTTCTCTAAAATGAGGATGGAGCAGCCTAAATTGCAGTCCCACTTAACCGATATTCAGTTAGGTTCGAGTGATATCCTATCCAGATTTCCTCATATTGAGGCTGCTAATTACATTAACCCCGGGGAGGGTGGCACACCTCAGATACCATGGCAGGATTTCAAGCATAGATCAAGTTATGGTGGAGATTTTCCTGGCGGTGCATTTGACAAGTTGGAGAAACCTGATGTTGGACCGATCCCACCATTTATGCCAAATCCTTTCATGACTGATAGCATTGGTTCACTTCCCATAAACAGAAAAAACAATAGTTCCATTCCACATAGTGAAATCAGGTCAAGTTCTCGTGAGAACATTTTGCTTCATGAGATGCAGCGTCGTGTGAGGTCAGGCAAACAACCCATCGAGATGAATCTCAACCACATAGACCACTCAAACCCTCAGCTTGATAATACTAGTGACCTTGGAGGTTTAAAATCAAACAAGTTACCTCATTGGCTTCAGGATGCTGTACGAGCTCCTTCATCCAAGCCACCTGAACGCGAGCTACCAGCAGCTGTTTCAGCAATTGCGCAGTCTGTGTACCTTCTTCTTGGAGAACAAGAACCATCAATACCTCCATTCTTGATTCCGGGAACCCCTCTTTCTCGTCCAAAAGATCCAAGGATTAATTCAAAGAAGAGGAAACTCCGCAAGGCTGAGCAATCTACCTCTCATGTAGAGCATTCCAAAATTGGATCTGGTAAAGGTGATTGTGTCACTACCCCAGCACCCCTGTCCATTGAAGCTTCAGCCACCCCTCGTGTCGATTGCAGTGATGGTGCGCCTTCACTCAACTTGAACTCTGCATCATTGTCATCTTCAGCTGGTAGCAAGGGGCTAGATGAGTTACCTTCCACATTTGAAGAATCAAACCAAACAATGGATGGTTCAGAAGCTCTTGCCGCCAAGTCGGAGGTTCCTGAAATTGGTTGTCAGATAGCTGGATCACCAGTGAAGGATACTCCTGACGCTGGAGTCAGATTGCAAGGATCGGATAACTCAGCTATGGCATTTTTTGCACTCCCACTTGTTGATGAAGCACCTGGAACAAGCAGCAGAGCAGCTGGTACACCTGTGGCATTTGATGGCAATGACTTGAAAGAGGATGTTCCACTAGACAACCCTGAGAGCACCGGGAATCTGGAGCCGATGGATGAACTCACTCCTCTTGTAGACACAAATGTGACCGTCGATTCAAGTTTATTATATGCTAAAACAGCCAACGAAGATAGAGTGGATGAAATGACCTCAGACGAGCTTTAGACTCGAGCCAGTTTGCTCGGCATTCCTTTCTCTTCTGTTCAGCAAAACACTGGGATTTTCCCTCTCCCTATGTGTCCAGTGTTGATGATCTCATGTTGTGTGATGCTTAAGTGCAGAGTGCAGATAGGATAAAATCCAAGGACTAGTGGTACTTCTTAGCAGTAGTAGTTGGGCACTAGTCCGTCGGGAGCAACTCTTGGAAACCTGTATACAAGAAATGTATATTTTGCTAACGTGATGTTGGTTGGTTGTGTAGACTGTAGACCGCTATTCATTTATTTATGCGTATATGGTTTATTAGTAATTTGCCGTCTGTCTAGCGGTGGCTGTAAGAGTAGATATGAAGTCATGATGATAATATTGCCTCTTCCTTCAGTGGGTAGCCTGATAGAACATGGAACTCACTGTCCCCAGCTGTTATTGTTAATTGTAGCGGATGCATTTATGGTTGGCAAAGAGAAGCTGAGATGCTGTGTTTATTTCGTTAGTTTTGACTCTTTTGCTTTGTTTAATGAGTGTATTTACTTCGTTAAGGAGCGTTTTGGCTGTTTTGCTTTTTCTAAGCAGTGGCGAAGAAGCCTAGAACTGACTACTGACTTACAGAGTGTCTTGTGACTTTATTTTTTCAGCAGCAAATAAGCCCAGAAGGTCGGGCCTGAGCTCACTGTTTTGCTTTTCTTTTTCCGAAAAGTCCTGACCTCACAACTCGTAGTGCATTTGCTTTTGTTTGTAACTAGAAAAAGTCCGCATGATCTCTCAACTACAGTTGTGCAATTCACGTCTTCAAATTGGAAAACCTTTTTTTCCCCTCTCTCTCCTTGGATGGTTTTTAAGGTAGTGTATTTTAACATGGTGTCACGTCGGATGCCACATCAGCTTTGGTTGCAACCTTTTCTGGTTTGGGCAGCACATCAGATATGGTTGCAACCTTTTCTGGTTTGGGCAGTAAGTGAACAATCGAGCTACAATCGAGCTACTTGATTGGTGTCGACTCTACTAGCATGATATTTTATTCCACATCACAAAGAGATCATTTTATTGCACATGATATTTTTTTCTTCTTCTTGTCTGGAAACTTTGCTTGGTGAGACTTAAATTATTAACACAAAATTGACACACGAAAATGAGGTGGAAAAGTTAGCAAAATATTGCTAGCTGGTTTGTTATGGTTCAATCTGCATACCTGGAGTTCAACTATGCGGTGGTTAAATGGTATTACTTGTGTTATCACTGATATATTAATTATAATATATATGAGAGATATATTAGTAAATAAAAATAAACGTAAACTGAGACCATATAAGTTCCAAATAGTTCCAATCTATGCACCATAATGTAGAGCATTTTTTTTTTTCAAAAGCTAAAGTATATTTTCTAACAAATTTTCTAAGATTAAACCAAAGTTTGGGATATTAAATTCCAAAAAATTGGTAGCTTTCTAAATATTTTTAATTTAATTTTTAATTACTTAAATCCTTTCAGTTATCAATTTTGTCCAATTTACCTTGTGGCTGATCTGACGCCACATAAAACGTCTGACGTCGAATCACGTGAGACTAAACCACCAGGTAAAACAACAAGCAGTGTCAATAGTTGGAGACAAAAACGTCTGGTTTTCAGGCTCAAGGGTATATGACCAGTCCTAAGAACCTCTATACATCTTTCCTTATTTATAAGAATAGAGATTTTAGTGAAATACCCTCCAACTTTAAT
>DXKC01006026.1:0-12482 GCA_031170775.1 Cymbopogon citratus
TAGAGTGCAGTGCATTTGCATGCGAGCACAGAGGTTTAATTTTTTCCTCGATAAGTAAGCTTTCATGTGTGATACTACTAATTGAATATAAATTGTTTTCTATTTTTGAGAAAAAATAAGAGCAGGCAATTTTGGTGGTACAATTTTCTTTATTCCATTTTTTCTCTCAGATTTTTTTATGTGTACACTACTAGTAATTGAATATTGTTTCTTTTATTTTTTGAGAAACAGTATGAGCTGGTAATACTGGTTTTTAACTTGTGTAGGCCAAGTCAAAACTTCATCGAGTTAAAATTTTTTGAATGCAACCAATTGATCTTTTAGAAACTAATAGAATGATGTCACACCAATGAACTTGATTTTTTTTTGACATCTACATATATTATATATTAAAGCAGCCAAATTACATAGTAGAGGTCTTGTAAAGAAGACCTGATTACATTGAGGTCCTGTGACCAAAAAGAAAGACAACAGCGTCGACTAGAGCGTGGAGTGGAACGATTCTGCCAATGAGGGGTATACGCAGAGGCGTTAAAGACGCATGCACCCGGATGGACTGACCGCGCATAGCGTCGGTTAAGAGAGGGTCGGTTGAGCCTTTGAAGAAGGAACATTCCGACAGCCGAAGGATATGGTTGAAGTCGTCGCCGGAGGTATAAGAAGCTTTTGCCGAAAACCCATGTGGAGGCAGATTCATCCATCCAACACCATAGAAGTAGTTGTCTGGTGGGAGCGGAGGACGACAGGACTGATGGCTGCGAAGTAGGGAAGGAACCACCACCGATAGCAGCAGTTGCACTCGTCTTCGATTTGGATCCATGAGTTTGCCGTCGAGAAGACGTCGTTGCGAAGGAACTGGAGGTTGGATAGCTGAAGCTTGAGTCCCTACTAGTGTAGCCTGCTACAGAGGCAGAAAAGAAAAGTAAAGCAGAAAAGGAAATAATAAAAAGAAGAAGCCAAAGATAATCATGGGTGGGACTCTTCTGGATATGGATGGCCACCGATATTTTGGCTTGGAACCAATCATGTTGCAACTGCGGGCCCCACTGCACAGCTAGTGGGACCCACCATGTGGCACACCTCCAAGAAAAAATCTCCACGGCTGGGGGCCCCACTCTGCTGGATGTACGCCGGCCATCTCGCGCATGGTGGCGGAGATCTGGATCGCGCAAGAGCAGGGCATCCTCGATGACGGCCGCAGCGGATTCTCCTTTGCCATGGCGAGCAGCAGCACTTGGATTTCGTGCCGCCGAGGTAGTTGTTGTAGAGGTACGCTGCAATGTTGGTCGCAGCAACTGGCGGCGACAGCTCACAGCTGGCAACTCTCCCTCCGATGGCCGGAGCGATTCATGGTCGGGGTGAGGCGGCGGCGGAGAAACGGAGAAGCGGGGCGACGGGCTGAGGAGAGGCGGCAGGAGGGAGTGAGGCAGCGCGGCGGGCGGAGAGGGGAGGAGGCGACGCGGCGGCTCAGCGGCAGGTGGAGCGGCGGGTGGAGGACGGCGAGGGGAACGGAGGAGGGGAAAGGGGGCGGCGACGGCAGGGGGGATGGAGCCGCGACGACGACTACAGGGAGATGGAACAGCGGCGGCGCGGATGGAGGACGGCGGGGGGAACGGAGAAGCAGCGGCGGCGCAGGTGGAGGACTGCGGGGGGAACGGAGGAGGGAAGATGGGGCGACGACGGCAGCGGCGACGACTGGGGATGGAACAGCGGCGGCGTCGGAGTCGGGAGTGGGGGCTGGAGCGGCGGCGGTAGAGGCGGGCGGAGGATCTGATGGAGGTCATGGTGGAATACCTCAGCCCCCTCGCCGTCTCCAGCTTGCCCTATGGCTTCAATCTTGGCTTCATCTTGAAAGCTTAAACTAGGTACTATGGCCATCTAGGCCTTTATTTCCATGGCTGTACAAGGAAGAAGAAGGGAAGGAGAGAAGAGGCCCGGCCCACTGCCCTACCGCCGGCGAGGTCGCCGGAGAGGAGGCAGGGGCCGGCGGCGGTGGAGCTGGGTGGTTATCAGACGGTGGTGGGCGGCTGTGGGACGGAGAAGGAGAAGAAGGATACGGCAAGCTGCCCGGTTCCACTCAGGGACGCACGATAGTTACAGAAGGGGTTTGTTCAACCCTGAAGCCAATCTCAGAAATGCAGTTAAGAGGCAGCACTACATGCCATTTGTTAGGTCACCGTCACCATCTTTCACCCTCAACTTGAGCAGCCCAAACCAACTTTTTTCCTCCCTCACTTACTTGTCCACTGCTGAAGAGGGTAATACTTGTAGTACCTTTCATCCAGACATCAACAGCTTTTTTGTTATTGCATATATATATGTCGCTTCCAAAGGCTTATCCAAAGCAATGTTTTTCCTTTTGTGTACTTATTTTTTCGCTTGAAAAAATATCCAAAAACCAAAGATGAAGATGACATGCATGGCCAGAGTCGCCATATTAATGGCCAGCTAATCGCTTCAGAGACTTTGCTGTGCTTAGCCCATAGCCCAGCCGGCCAAGACACGCTTCCCGGTGAAGCCAAATTAACCTGACGGTATCATCTTGAGCCTGGATCAGAAGAAGCCACCAAACACTAGTGGACACTGGACAGCGACCCGAAACTTCCTTGACAGTTTCTCCAGGCACAGCGCTGCGTGAAAATTACTTGCCGGGGATTGGATATTCTCTGTGCCGAAAGGTCAGTCGGTTTTCCAGATGAAACTCCAGCTTCTGCGTGCATGCGTGATCAGCGAATTCTCTGCGAACAAAGTGATCGGTAAATAGGAGCAAAAGTTAGTTATGACTCATGAATCAATTGGTAGTAAAAATAGCAAATGTGATTCAGTGCTCCTTGTAAGATTTTTTTTTTTTTTTCACATGATGATCTGTGGTTGTCACTGATGGATGGGGACAGCTTTGCATTGGTTGTTATCTGCAGCTGGTCGATACAAACTGCTTGTGATGAGAGATGGGAACAATTTCGCAAAACATGGCACAGCAGTTTTTTTATAAGATGGTACAGACTGCTGACAAGGCTAAACTAACCGGTAGCTTTCTCGCAGGTTAATTAGAAACATCGCACTAGCTGCATTTTTTTGTCTTACTAAGAGGATATTTACAAGGGAAGGAAGAATCAGTCAGACTGCTCAAAATTAATAAAGCCTTTAGATACATCACCGAAAGATGACCCATTTTGGCCTCCAAGGGCCACTCTCTGCCTTTTCTAGTAATGTAACAGAAGAACAACACGGATCACTGTCACATAAGAACTCTAGGCAAATATTTCAGTACCTTTGTGGTTTCTGTTCATTGCGATTCAGACTGCACCAGCTGTATACGCCTTTTTTTTTAATACACCTAGACAAACAAACAGTCCATAAACGAGGACTAATCTGAAGAAGGGAGAGATAAGCAACCTGCCGATCTCTTCGGTGGATTAACTGCTACTGGATATAGATAGAACCCTGCAGCTACGCGGATCCAATGATCAGGCGAAAACCTATCAGGCTTCTCCTTGCTCACTGTCCGGCCGGACATGCCATCCAAGGCCAGCTGGATTCAGTAACCGAGATTTATAGCAATGTTCTAGCCTTATTTCGCATAAAGCTGCCGTGCATGGAGATCGATCTCATGTTTCACGCGGTTGTGATATTCTTTCATGAGAAGTAATGTCAGCTCGAAACAGATTTCTTACCGCTAGTTTTGGCCAAGTCAAAAGAGATTGAGATACATCATCTATGCAGTCTGTCAGATGAAGTCGAGCGAGTAGGATTAGGATCCGAACTGCATTGCGCCTAACTCTGAACCGGCGATTTAAAGTGGACGCTTTTCAGTGGAGCCCATGATGGCGAGAGAGAGGGGGGAAACCCAGCATTTTATATACCTCTACTAATTTGTTTGTTTATGTTAAAATTCAGAATTTTAGTCGGTTAGGAGTCAGGACTGAGGACCGACTGAAAAAGAACTGGGTGTCTTGATCATGTGTTTAATGCGGAGAAGAATCCGGCCGACGAGAGCAAGCCGCCACTGTGACATGGCGGTGAGGAGGCGAGATGGCGGTTCTGAACTCTGGAGCCCCAGCAGCGCACATGGACCGTTCGTCTTCCGCGGCGGCGCCATCGGCCGTCGGTTTCGCGAGATCGTCAGTGGAAATACCAGCAGGACGTCGATCTCTCATCTCTGCAGGGTATCCATCGCCGTATGAATGAATCTCGAATGCATGTCTGGTGAGGCACTGAGGCGTGCCCATGACACCTGCCGTGTGCTTTCCCGCTGACATGGACGGGGAGAGCGGCGCTCTGGCCACTGACGGCGGGGCATGCATCTGCCGACGTCGACGGCGACGCCGGCCGGCCCCACGACGGGCGCACGCATTCAGGGCAGTTCGTTGCCGACCCCGAGACAGAGACAGGAGAGAAAGTGCACACTGAGCCGTGAGCCGTCGGTACAACCTGTGCGACATTGCGCCCGGAGAAGATAGATGCAGGAACAGCGAGCTTTTTCAGGGCGCCCTGGTCAGCCGGTTGCATTGCATTGCATGCATGGCCGGAGATGACACGTCAGGCGTAAAGCAGTGCAGGACCAGGTCAGGTCGCCATTGACCGTGCCTTTTTCGTTCCTGACAAGGAGAGGAGAGGAGACCTGCAATTGGAGGATGAATCCCTCGTCCAGTCCTCCTGCCTGCGCCTCTGGGATCTGACTCGGATCGGATCAGCTCCAGCGCTGCCCTGTGCGTTCGGCTGTGCGCCTAGTCACCACGACGCGGACGCGTGCTGTGCAGTGCAGGCACCCTGGACGCAGGGCAATTGGCCATGTCAAGCCGCCAGTCAGAACTGGCTGCCTGCTTGCCCAAGCACAACACAGCACTGCCGGCGATCTGGTCAGCTACCCTCTGTGCACTGACCGTGCATCCTGTACTGCGTGGTTACGGGTTGACTCTGCTCTGGCACAGCACCAAGGGGACAGCGGGAAGCTGGCTGCGGGCTTCGCCGGCGCCGCGGCAGATGCTCTTTTCACGAGCAAGGAGAGTCCTAGCGGAGGCGCACCTCGCTCCTCGTCCTTGGGCACCGGGCTGCCGCTGCCAACCAAGCGGGGCAAGTTGAGAGACGTGCAGGCTGCAGGAACTGCCGGTGCAGCGCACCTGGTGATGGTGTGCTGTGGGGTTGACTCTGCCGCTGGCCGGAGGAGGAACGGGGATGCAATCGATGGACCGACCTGTTAGGTTGATCTCCCAACCAAGTGGCCCAACGGCCACTTGGGACCTTGACTCACGCCCTGATCGGGGGCGTCCAGCCCGGTAACACAGGCTGGTGGGCCCCCGTCGCACAGCGCCTATAAAAGAGAGGTGGGGGCCAAGGGGCAGACTCGACGAGTTCAGAGTAGCCGCCGCCACTCCCACCAGAGAAACCCACCAATCGGGGAAGGCACTGCCAGCGACGGGAAGCGCCACCAGAGTCGCCGCTGTCCAACCTCTTCACCGCCCGTCGCTGCCCGCGTGCTGCCTCCACCGACGAACGAGATCCTCCACTCCAAGCCCGTTGGTATGCCTCTCCATTCCATCTCTCTCTCCCTCTCTTATCTCTGTTTCGTGCACCAGCAATGGTGCACATGGAAGATCTACTTGTTTATCACAAAAGGAACCGAATTAACCCACTGATCTACACTCTAGCGATCCATGAAAACTATCACGACCGACCCCCATGTCAACCGCTGCCAACGCACACTCCTCCATGATATGGATCAATTGATTGATGAATCCGTCGAGGGGGGCATCGACCGCCCGTTCAAGTCAACAGGAGACCCTACATACACCCTGGCATTGGCATTGGCATTGGCATTGGCATTGGCAATCCGGCAATGCCACCTTGTGCGTGCCATGACACTGCCAGTCTGTCACTGTGATATGTTCAATTGTTCATGCAACCTGGTCCAAGGGACGAAGCAGGGACCTGCCTGGTGCCTGCCGATAACGACTGATGATTGTGAATTCTGATCATCATCATACAGGAGGAGGGATTCCGTTAAGTTCAATCAAGAGCGATGACGGCCTAGCGAGCACCGTTTCTCATTTATACACACGAAAAACTCAGCCCATATAACTTGGACTTGGGCCTTTGTACACGATCACTTCGGACGCCGGCATGGGCCTTGATCTTCCGTAGCAACTTCATCAAATAGCCCCGGCACATCCAATTATGGGCCTCGTAGAGGGCCCATTTTAACATGAGGCCCATAAGCGCGCGG
The DNA here is from genome assembly GCA_031170775.1 of Cymbopogon citratus. NCBI lineage: Eukaryota > Viridiplantae > Streptophyta > Magnoliopsida > Poales > Poaceae > Cymbopogon > Cymbopogon citratus. The sequence goes on from DXKC01006026.1 coordinate 6,224, forward strand.
TGTCACATCTCCACTCAATTTTTTTTTTAAAAAAAAATATCAGAGATGAGACATGAAAAGGTGATTTAAACGGTTTTTGAGAGTTTTAAGTAGTAAAATGGCTGATTTTGAAGTTAGAGAACAATCTACGAAAATAATTCAGGAAGGTACTAAAATAAAAGTCAAAGATGACATGAGACGACCCAGGGTCGTCAAGACAGCGACAGTGGAAAAAAAAAACCCGATGATAGACGAAGAGAAGCGAACTGAAGAACATCCAAATATCCAATCTTATAGTTCCAGATCATGACTGTACAACACTAATGCTCAATCCCAACACAAACAGTTGCAGGCTATCTGACCTCTCAAGTTCAACCCACAAATCCAGCTACCGTCAGTACGAGAATGCACATCAAGCTAGTCCGTCTACGAAAATCAGCAACAGCAAAGCAGCTAACAATCCAGGATACATCCATCTTCTACATCACGAAAACCCCAACCCAACCTAGCACGGAGTATGCACAGCGGCGCAGGCATGGGAGGAACAGGCCATCAAGCACCCGGTGCCATCGGAGCAGGCTTGTCTTCCACCTGGTACGGCTGGTGCTGCTTGCTGTACACGCGGTGGCGCCGCTCCCTGGCGTAGATCACCCAGAAGATGAGTGACAGCATCACTGCCGAAGAGACCATCACCAGGCCGACGTACACCCACTTGCTGTAGCGCTCCAGCCCGGGGCAGTAGCCCTGGTTGATGGTCGTGAAGGTGTCGCGCACGAAGGTGCAGTCCTCCAGCTGGATGAGGAAAGGCCCGTACTGGTACAGCCCCTGGCTCACGTTTACGCCTGCCGCCATCTGCCCGTAGATGCTGGGCGTGACACGCCCCACCGTGGCGCAAATCTCGGTCCCTGAAACGGTTTTGCTCTGGCATTCATAGTTCTTCCAAACCTGCAATATCGTATGCCAAGGCACGGATCAGTGTTGTTCGACGCTCACCATCCAAGTGTAGTAAACTTGAAATCACAGCGCGAAATGGAGCAGGGTAACTATCGGCGACTTACCTGGGTTGCACTGTCCAAGGTGACCTCTCCTCTGGTGCAGTTGCGGTCCCTCAGATCAGGTGTGAATGGATTGCAGAGCAGAGGCATCAGTGGCCCCGACTGATTGTAGTAGAAAGGCGTCAGCTGTGGAGGGAAGTTCCTATTTGACACATTCGTGATCACCTGGTTCACTACGTTCACCAGCTCGTAGGTGACCTGCCTGCTTCTGTACAGGGATTCGTTCGCCGTGGCAGGTTCGACACAGGGGATAACCTCATCCAGGGCGGTGTGTTCTGTTGGATGAGCAACCCACTCTTCCATCGCAACACAAGTATCTGAAACAACACTGTTTTGTACAGAGAAAGATGAGATACTGATATCAAAAGGGAGACTTGTTTATTTAATCATAAAGGTTTCCTTTAAGAGGATAGAAGTTTCACCCAAACTCAAAATCCCGTGAAAATTATATGTACCGGTTACAACAGCTCAAGTTTTTTTTCAGTTTTACTACTGCCAGTTTTCCAAAAGCTATGTATATAGAAAAGCTAAAATGTCTTATACTTTGGAATTGAGCAAGTAGTTTACAAACAAAGCTGTTCCATAGACCTAAGCAATCTTGAATATATGAAGATGTCTGGAATTGAGCATGAAAGATGTAAGGTTAAACAACAGTAAACAATCCAAATAACAACAAAGTTGGGTCAAAGGCAACACAATAATAAACAGGGCCTAATCGCCTAGAGGAATGCAAGGATGTAGCCCTGAGCCCCTCATTATCTAAAAAAAAAGCCCTGAGCCCCTGAACCGAGTCCAAGATGTCATTGGATAGGCAATTGCAATGAACACTAGTATCAGAATGCAGCCTACAAACGTGGACTCATGGTTGCTCGCCAAGCTAGAACTCCAAATAAGATCAGACTTCAAATTGAAAAAGGCCTGAGCCTAAAACCAGAAGCGCCAATTTTTTAATATATATTTTAGGCTATATAACATAAGGCAGGTTGATTGTATAAAACAGGGATAAGTTAATAGGACTTGGGATGCAACTGTGCTACTTGGTGCAGTATTGTGATGTGTTCCTTATATTAGAATACTTACTTGTGCAGAAGAAGAAAGACGCCGCACAGGATAAACGTCCCAGTAACCAGTATCCATCCAATAACAACCAAGCTGTAAAAAAAATAGAAACAATGAATGATATCTCCAGTTTGTTAAAATAAGATCATAAGCAAAGACAAAACTTACACAGAGACAAGGAATTCCAGACCAAAGATGGATAACACTGACAAAGTCAAGAGTTACTATGTCAGATTAGAAACATACAAAACAACGAACGTTTTCTGGCCAGTATGTAAAAAACAAATAGAGTACTTACAGAAGCCAACAAATGCCAGAAGAAGCATCACTGCTGCAATGACAATCAAAGCAAGCCGCCTGAAATAAAATTGGTCAACCACATGCACAATATTCATTCTCCTATCAGTTGCATCATTTAGATGATATCTCAATGATATGGGGCGAAAGAACTTACACTCTGTTTAGCACCTTTTTTATCTTTGCGGCATTATCTGTTGTTTTAATAGCAAGATCAGTAGCTGATGAGTTCAGCTTTCCTTGAATATCATTTATCTGAGTTTGCACATTAGGAGGAAGTAAAAAGGAATTTGCTATGTCAATCCTCTTTGCAGCAGACAAACTATCAGATAGGTTCCTAAGGTTGTCAACAGTATAATTTGCCTGGCTAACAACAAACTTCAGAGTAGTTGTTGTGCTCTTGTGGAATTTGCCCTGGCCATCGTATAACATAGCACATCCAGCACTAGCATTGAGTGAAACTTAATCAGCATATACAGCTCAAATATATGCAAGGACTCATGAAAAAGCCAAATTACAGAAGAATGGAACTTACATTGCAGCACAAGTGAACAATATTAGAAGTATCAATGACAGAGCATATGCTGTTCGAGAATACTTGTAGGTGTGATGCGGGCAACAGCAATGACGGCAGCAAATCCCAAGCATAACCAGGAAAAAGATCACAAACCACACCAGAGCAATGGCGAACAGTGGAATGGCTGTATATCCGACAGACTACCAACAAAGAAATCAGCGCAACAAATATCATATAATGCCACAAATGTAAGCAGACGATAGAGTTGCAGTTTTGGAAATAGTGGCTTACCGCGAAATAGTGCACTTCACTGATATTCCAGCCACCAGGGTATTTCCTGAAATCATTCAAGGGGTCCTTTCGATATGTCCTATCTGCCGCCAACACAAAGGAGCTATTCGTAGTGACGTTGATGTCAGTAGGAGCTTCAGCAATTGACCTCCTTGCCAGCAAGCCAAATCCATCTGCTTTTGATAGTTATAATTCCTTGTTAGACAAGAACGATTGCCAACAACAAAAACATAAATCTCCCAACTGGGATAGACATTTTCTACTGGTGGTTTAATACATCTGTGTTTTTCCTTAATTATAACATTCTCTGCAGAATAAGTGAATCAGTAGTCAAGAGAGGATAGAACTTGAATAGAGCCATCTCATAATGTTCCCTTTAAATTAAATTAAAATCCTTACAAGTAGGTGTCTGTGGGTACGTAAGAATTCAGTTATAATAATAATAATAAACTAAAACAAGAAATGGATACGAAAATCACTTACAAACCGTTACAACGCTCAGTACCGAAAACAGCAAAGCAGTACAAAACGAAGGAACTGCAGACGCATTAAAAGGGTAAATGAAGGCACCACAGTCCACAGGGCAGTGTCACAAGATTGAATTTGCTTTGTTTAAAAAACAGTGAATTTGGGAACACTATAAGTTGGAACCGAAGTATATTCAAAGCAGTAGAAAAAGCGATTGGCTGTAGAAAAGAAAAACAGAATTGATGCAGGGGCATGGGAATGGGAAAAGGCGAAGGGAATTTAGACAGCCAAGAAGCTAGTTGTATTCCTTTTCCGTGGGGGGGAAAGAGAATCGCAATATAAGGAGGAAATGAACGAAACAAGAATTTCCCTTTCTTCTGAAAAGAAAGAGAAGGGGCATAGATTTGATAGAGAAGAAAACTGAACATCACCCAGAACCAAGATTTGGCAGGGTCGAAGTAGAACAAAGGATTCTTTCGGAGAATAAACCCTGTAAGGAGCAGAAGAAAAGGACACCAAACAGATGAACAATAACCTGAGGACCACAGAACACTACAAAATTCTGGGGACCGCTCCTCATGAATCATGATGAAGAAGAATTGGACTTCACTCCATACTATACAGAAAGCTCTATCTTTCTTGTTTAAATAAAGGAACTGGAAGGAAAAACAAAGCAAGAGGCATGCAGACGAGCCGAAAAACCGCACTTGAATCAAAAGGACAAGCAAGCTATTTTCATCTTATCTGCAACATATACCAGCGAAAGAGCAAAAGACAGGTATCTTCTGTAAATAAACAGGGCACGCGAGAAGGGGCTGCACGAACCAGAGTGGAGCGCGGGCGTCTGGAAGTGGCGGTGAGGAGCAGTGAAGCCCCCCGTCCGCGCCGGTCCGGGATGCGCGGCGCAGAATGGCAGCGCGACGAGCAGCAGCAGCGCCACGCGGACGAGGGGAACCAGCAATGCCATGGCTGAGCGGCTCACCGGCGCGGTGGCGGCGGCGCCCTCCCTCCCCAAGAAGATCGCACCACCTTTTGTCCCCGTCCCCGTCCCCGCTCCAAGAACCAGATGAGAACGAAGGGAAAGCTTCAGGCTGACACAAGAATGGGGTGGGGGGAGAACGAAAGGAAGAGGTAGGGACCGTGGTCGGGGTCGTTCGTTCCGCAACGACGGTGGAAGACGGATGCTTGCTTTTCTGCTTTGGTTCGTCCCTCCCTCCGCCTCGTGTCGTGTCCTCTCTCTCGCTCTGTGAACGGCGGCTGTTCGTCGCCCAGACGCCCCTCTGGCTCTGCCTCTGGCCAAATGCACTGGGGTTAACGGGATTTTCGCCTCCCTGTCCCTGTGCCTTGTCTTGTGGGGGGTTAGATTCAGAAGAGGTGGCAACCAAAAAGAAAAAAAAAGGAAAACGAGAGAGAGACAGTGGGATTTGGCGTTGGTGGCAGGACAGAGCCGCAGCAGATCTGCCGGGGCACTGCATCCTCTGTTTCGTAGTGGCGCGAGAGTGTTTTTCCCAAACTGCCCAGGGAGCGCGGTTAACTGGCGGCTGGGAATTACCCGCCTTGCCCTTGGGCAAACAACAGAATAATCCTAGGCGGTGGAGTAACTGCCCCGGACATTTTTCACAACCGGCAAGGGCAAAAACGGGGAAAGAGGCCCCAATAATTCCCGAATTGCGCAGTGTGCCGTTTTGTTTATTGCAAAAGTGTGATTATTTGATGTGATGCCTCGTGCCTCCCCATTAACCCCTGTCTGTGTCTGTCTTTATACTTCCTTATTAAAGACGCACTGATAATCAAAAGTAAAAAAGAATAATTAGGACGCGGATTCGATCTTGCTAGCTACTGTACTTGCATTCAGTCGGTGTCGGCAGCAGGCGCCGGCGGGGCCTCGGACACAACCACACCGGCCGGAGTCGATCCGAGCCGCGTTGCGTCTCCATCGGTGGCCTCCTCGCGGTCTCGGGGTGGCGGCCACCATCAGCGACTAGTTGCGCTGCCACGAATCATGCCTCGTGTACTTGCTAAACGCTGTTAAAACGCTAAAGAATTATATCGGTGGCTAATCTCATCTGGTTTCCGTTGCTGTCGCGTACCACGTAAGTACCATGTGGCGGCCGGTATGGAGCCGCGAATTTCAATTTCTTGCGAGTACTCAAGTACGCAATGGCCAACCTCTCTGTTGAGTTTGTCTGTTGGTTGTTATTCCTACTAAATACAGTACTGTACACGGTGTGCGCAATAATCGAACTGATTATGATTAGGATGTATGTATGTGGTGGGTGTCTACTTGTTGTCTTCTTATTATCTGGGGATGAGCATTCTTCGTGCAAAAGGAAAGAACCTCTCTCTCTTTTCCATCTTTTTGCTGAAGGAAGCGAACCTCGGTCGGGTCTTTTTTTTTCGAAAGGCCGGCAAAAGCTTTGCCGGGATTTCTATTAGACGAATAAAGGAAAAAGGCAAGCGTCAGCCCAGTTTTTTGACTGGAAACCGGGCCAGAAAAACCATACAATCCGGAGGGTACCCTACTCCAATGTTACACCTAGGTAAAAAAAAACTCAACTCCCGCCACACAGACGCCAACTCAACTCTACTTAAC
>DXKC01006028.1:0-10213 GCA_031170775.1 Cymbopogon citratus
GGCTTACCGGAGTATGTGGTCAGTTACAAGTCTCGGTTCACACAGTTCAACAACGGACGGGTCCTAGGGCATCAACAGACGGAAACACTACTGAGGGACTCCATTCCCAAAGCAAGTTACCCGTCCGGACTCAGCTTATTACCATGCCTCATTATCCCAATCCATAACTTTCCAGTTTTGCCCGTAGGCCAGAAGATAAGTAAAGCCCTAAATCTCGCGAATGATGAAACCATCACTCGACTTCTATTCAGTTATAAGCAGCGCTTAAGCATAGCTAAGCAATTAAATAGAATAAGCTAACAGTTGATCAAGGATGATATTGCAATAATCGAGGTAGGGAATATAGCAAATAGGATAGCAAGCAAAACCCTAGACTTAATATAACATTGCATAACTTAAGTGATAAACTTTCGCAATTCAAGGTAGGGTTGAAACCGGGGCTTGCCTTGGTATGCAGGGACAAAGGACTCAGGGGGCACTTCACTGGTCTCGAATGCAACTCCGGCGGGATCGGCAACTTCTTCGGGAGGGAACTCGACGGTCACCTCCGAATTGTTGTTGACTACACGTGATAAGAATGCATGCTCAATGAAATGCTCATGATGATGTATTGATGAAGATAAATAACATTAACAAACTCGAGTACAACTTTCCTTCGCGGAAAAGTTGCAATCCAGCAAAACCCTAATCACTATTCATCATTAATCCTACTAGATTTGCATTAATGGGTTAATTAAGAGTTCATCATCAAATCCCTTGCCATGGATCATCATCATGATTAATGGTCCATGGACTTCACTCAATCCAAAAATCACACAAAAACCCTAAGTGATTATCTTAAAAGAATAAATGATTTCCTATTTATTTAATTAATTAATAATTAAGAAAGAAATAAACTTCTTCAAATAATTCCCAAAATTTTTGTGAAGGTCAAGCATAGGAATAAACAGTAGTAAAATAAATTTCATGATTTTTGGATAATTATTTTATTTTATAAAAATCCTGGAAGTTTCATTTTTCAATTAAAGAAGGTAATTTTATCTACTGCAAAAACTATTCAAATTTCAAATTCCATATTTTTCATGTGAAGTACATACATCAGATAGGCTACACAAAAATTTTTATAATTTTTGGACTTATATTTGAATTTATATAAATTTTGGAAAATCAGACACTATTCATTGGAATAAGAAATAAATAAATTCAGAAAATAGAAAAAGATAAACTGGACCGAAATTGGCCTGACACTGTGCATGGCCCAACACTGTTTCCGGCCTGGCACTGTTCCTGATGGGCCGAAATGGGCCAAAGGGCGGCCCATTTAAGGCCTGCTACAGTACCATGGCCTGGTACTGTAGCTCGCCACCGGTTCACGGCCGCGGCCATGGCCACCGGGGTGACCGCGCTCCCGCGGCGATGGCGTTCCGGCGCCATCCGGCCGGCAAAGAGGAAAAGGAAGGCAGGCAAATGATCACAACCTCACCGTGAGTGTTGGACACGAGCCGGCTGGGACGGAGGAAGGTCGGAGATGGCTCGGTGGCGGCGATGGCGGACGGCGGCGGGTCGGGGTTGGCGGTCCGGCGCGTCGAGGCAATGTCTGACCAAATAAGCTAACGCACCGTGACCACGATGCCAAAGGCAAGGCAAAACGCGATGAAGTGCAACTTGAAGCTCGCCGGAGCGGAGAGAATTCGACGGCGAGCTCGCGGCGGCGATCCTGACACCGTCGGAGAAGAAGAGCCCGCGCGTGGCTAAGGAAGGAGGAAAGGGGTTGCGGCCGGAGCTCAGAGGAGCCTAAGGTGGTGGCGGAGCTTGTGACGGAGCGACGAAAGGAAATGACGCTCGTCGGCGACGGATTCCGACGGCGGGTGGTGACGGTTCCGGCGATGGCGGCTTCGGGAAAAGGGAAAATCCGGCGTCGCCGGTGCCCTATTTATAGAGGGAAGAGGTCGTGGAGGTGGCGGGAAGGGTCACGAAGACGCCCAGGTGCTTGATTTTGCGAAAAACCCGGCGATGGACGGCGGCGCGAAACTTGATGCACGGCGGGTCGGCCGGCGGGTGGTGATGAAGCTGTTCCACATATTTACAGAAATGCCACTGGATTTGTTTTTCAAATTACTCCAAATTTTATATAGCAACTTGAAAATCTCCAAAAATAAAAGTTGCTCCAAATCATGAGATGAACAACTTTGCTTAAATAAGTATATTCAAATTCTGCTTAGTTTTTGAAATTCACTTTCAAATTTGAAAAATTCAAAACCCTAATTTACCCCCTTTCTGTTTATTCAAATTTTTATAAAAGAACTTGAAAATCTTCCAATATAAAGTTTTCCTAACTTTTCAAGTACTACACTTTTGATATAGAAACCATTTTGAAATTATGCCCCCATTTTGAAAATTTGACATAAGTGTGCCAAATCAAGTTTGAATAAATTTGAAATTACTTTAAATTTTATATGGAAACTTGAAAAACTTTGTATACCAAAGTTATACATCTTAATGAAAGGAACAAAGTTGCTTTTTGGACTATAGTCAAATTATGCTTAGATTTTGAATGATAGAAAAGGGGATAAAACTAAAATAGGGTTTTAAAGCTTTTTCTTTTGAAATTTAAATCCAATTTGAATTCTAACATAATTATGGACCTAAAATGGTCCCAATAATCACACCAAAGCATGAATAGGTCAAATCACACCTATTTGACTAAAACTCATTTCAACTAAATAATAAAATTCTTTTTAGTGGATGCAATTAGGGTTTTCTAATTGCGATGCTTTGCAATAATGGTATGATGACATGGCCAATTTTAGTGGCTTAACACCAGAGGTGTTACAGCTCCTTCCCCCTTAAAGAAATCTCTCCCCAAGATTTAAAAGCCTAGGGTTAAGTAATGGAAAAGGAAATGTGTCAAGAAAACACATATCAAACCATTCCTTAAACAACTAAGGGTTTTATCTTACATCACTCGAGAGAGATAAGTTACATCTTAGATGGAAGCAAGAAACTCAGAAAAGTGCTCTAACAGAAAGTCTTCAGATTCCCAAGTTGCTTCTTCTTCTGAGTGTTGGTTCCACTGTACTTTATAGTGTCTGATGGTTCTTCTCCGGGTCACACGATCTTTCTGATCCAGCACTCTAATTGGATACTCGGAATAAGTCAAATCTGGCTCAAGTTGAACTCCCTCAACATCAATAACTTGATCAGGCACTTGAAGACACTTTTTGAGTTGTGATACGTGAAACACATTATGCACGGCTGACAATTGTTCAGGTAACCTCAACCAATATGCCACTGTGCCACACCTTTCAATTATTTCAAACGGTCCAATATAGCGAGGTGCCAACTTGCCTTTTACTCCGAAGCGAATGACACCTTTCATTGGTGACACTTTAAGATAAACATGGTCTCCTACTTGGAAGAATAAAGGCCTACGCCTTTTATCTGCATAACTTTTCTGACGTGATTGAGCTACTTTCAGATTGTTCTGTATCTGTTTAACTTTTTCTTCCATCTCTTTTACAAGATCAACTCCAAAGAACCACCTTTCTTTAGGCTCAGACCAGTTCAGAGGAGTTCTGCATCGACGACCATATAATGCTTCAAAAGGTGCCATTTTGATGCTTTCTTGATAACTATTATTGTATGAAAATTCTGCCAGAGGTAAAAATTCATCCCACTTTTCTGGACAATTAAGAACACAAGATCTCAACATATCTTCAACTATTTGATTTACTCTTTCTGTCTGACCTCCAGTCTACGGATGGTAAGCTGTACTATGCAAGAGCTTTGTTCCCAATGAATCATGCAAGTGTTGCCAGAATTTTGCAACAAACTGCGTACCACGATCGGAAACAATAGTCTTCGGTATCCCATGCAAACTTACTATTCTTTCCAGGTATATCCTGGCATATCGAATAACTGGATATGTGGTTTGGACTGGAATGAAATGTGCTGATTTAGTGAGTCGATCAACAATAACCCAAATGGAATCATAACCTTTAGATGTTTTGGGCAAACCGACAATGAAATCCATGCCGATGTCATCCCATTTCCAAGCTAGAACAGGCAATGGTTGTAACTCTCCAGCAGACCTCAAATGCATTGCTTTAACTTTCTGATAGATATCACACTTGGCTACATATTTAGCAATTTCAATCTTCATCTTAGTCCACCAGAATCGTTGTTTCATATCATGATACATCTTATTGCTTCCTGGGTGAACAGAGAACCTCAAGTGTGCTTCATCAAGGATTTGTTGATGTAGTTCAGGAACTTTTGGTACCACCAGTCGATTCTTGAACCGTAGCACATCTTCATTGTCAATTATAAAACAAGAGGGCTTTCCAGTTCTAACTTTTTCTTTTATATGGGCTACACCCTTGTTTTCTTTCTGAGCAGCAATAATCTGATCTTTAATAGTGGATTGGATAGTGATATTTGCTATACTTCCTTGTTGAACCACTTCTATCCCGAGCTTTTCTAGCTCATAACATAATGTAAGCTCCATAGGCTTCACAGTCAGACAATTGCACTGACTTTTGCGACTGAGGGCATCAGCTACAACATTTGCTTTACCGGGATGGTAATGCACTTCAATATCATAATCTTTGATTAGTTCTAGCCACCCTCTTTGTCGCATATTCAGCTCCGCTTGAGTAAAGATATACTTCAAACTCTTATGATCGGTATAGATGTGACATGTATTACCCAGCAGATAGTGACGCCAGATCTTTAATGCATGCACCACTGCTGCTAACTCCAAATCATGAGTTGGGTAATGCTCTTCATGTCGCTTAAGTTGCCTTGAAGCATAGGCAATAACTCGCCTTACTTGCATAAGCACACAACCAATACCAATCCCAGATGCATCACAATAAACATCAAATGGCTTCTCAATATCTGGTTGTGCCAGAACAGGAGCAGTTGTCAACAACTTCTTCAATTTCTGAAATGCTTCCTCACATTCAGCTGACCAAACAAACTTCGTTTGATTTTTCAATAGTTCTATTATTGACTTAGCTACTCTGGAGAAATTTGGAATAAATCTGCGATAATATCCTGCCATTCCCAGAAAACTACGGACTTGATGCACTGTTGTGGGTGGCTTCCAGTTCAGAACATCTTGTACTTTGCCCGGATCAACAGCAACTCCTTCAGCTGATAATACATGACCCAAGAATTTAACTGTGTCAAGCCAGAACTCACACTTGCTGAATTTAGCATATAATTGATGCTCCCTCAATCATTGCAATACAACTCTCAGATGTTCAGCATGCTCTTCTTTGTTCTTGGAGTATATCAGAATATCATCAATGAATACCACAACAAACTTGTCAAGCTCAGGCATGAATACCGAATTCATCAGGTACATGAAATGAGCTGGGGCATTGGTCAACCCAAAAGACATAACCAAGTATTCATATAATCCATATCTGGTGGTGAAAGCAATCTTGGGAATATCTTCTGGTTTAATCCGGATCTGATGATATCCAGATTTCAAGTCAATCTTGGAAAAGACTTTTGCACCGGCTAGTTGATCAAAGAGTAGATCAATGCGGGGCAAAGGATACTTATTCTTGATTGTCACTTCATTCAGTGGACGATAGTCCACACACAACCTCAAAGTTTTATCTTTCTTTTTCACAAAGATAGCCGGACATCCCCATGGTGATGAACTAGGTTGAATGAAACCCTTATCGAGCAATTCTTGTAATTGAGTTTTCAGTTCTGCTAACTCTTTAGGTGGCATTCGATAAGCTCTTCTCGATATTGGTGCAGTACCAGGTTTTAATTCTATACTGAACTGAACATTTCTTTCAGGTGGCAAACCCGGCAAATCTTCTGGAAACACATCTGGGAATTCACAGACTACCGGAATATCTTTCACTTCCTTCACTGAGATTGCATTCACTTGCTTACCCACTCTTCTAGACAACGGAAATTAGATAAGAAGTTGGGATTGGCTATTAGGTACATTCACCTTTATGGTTCTATGTAATGTGTCTATAACAGCCCCACGCTGATTCAGCCAATTCATTCCTAGGATCACATCCAAACTTTGATCCTTTAAGATTATCATAGATGTGGGAAAATTATGCCCACCTAATGTTATAGGGATTTGATATACCATCTCCCTTGTACACAAACGTCCCCCAGGTGACCATATATGAAAATCTTCTTTTGTTGCCTTAATAGGGATTGCATGCTTAATGACAAAGGTTCGATTGATAAATGTATGTGATGCACCAGAGTCAAAAAGTATAATTGCAGGGTGATCGGCAACAGAAAACATACCCATCATGACCGGTTCTCCCTCTGGGATTTCTTCTGCCTGGGTGTAGAAAACCCGTCCGGTCTTCTTTTCAGCTTTACCCTTCTGCTCATTATGATTGTTCCCCTTATTCTGATTCTGATTCTGAGCTACAGGAGCCTTTTGATAGTTGGGGTTATACTGCCTTGGATAGGGACATTCTCATGAATAGTGGCCTGGCTTTCCACAATTGAAACACGCAGTATTACCACCCTGGGGAGTTGGATTACGGGGGTCGGAACCACCCGGCTGACGTGGATAGGTTAGAGCTAGAACTTGGCGTTGATAAGGAAGAGCTGCAGCAAGCCGGACATATGGCTGCTGCCTAGTCTGATATTGCTGAGGTGGACGAAAGGGTGGACGATAAAAAGGTCGAGAATGATTTTGGGGATGATAAATGAACTTCTGACGCTTTTTGTTTCCACCAAAACCTCCAGATGACATTCCTCTCTTCCTTTTGGCTTCCTTGTACTGACGATTCTTTTCTTCATAAGAAATGGCAATATTTACCATCTCATGGTATGTAACATTTGGAGAAGTAGTCAATATCTTCTGGATTTTGAGATTCAAACCCTTCTCAAAGCAGTCTTTCTTCTTACTGTCAGTATTAACATGCTCAGGGGCATATTGGGACAGATGATTAAATTTACCCAGATACTCCCTGACTGACATATCTCCCTGACGCAGATCAAGGAATTCTCGCAGTTTGATGGTCATGACACTGGCAGGAACATAATGGGCACGGAACGCTTCACGGAATTCCGCCCAAGTAACTTGATGACCAACCGGTTGTGCAGCATGAAAAGTCACCCACCAGGCACCTGCAGCACCCCTCAGTTGCTGTGCTACGAATAGAGGTTTCTGGTGTTCAGTGCAGTGAAGTAGTGCAAACTTCTGTTCCATAGTACGGAGCCAGTCATCCGCTTCAAGTGGTTCATTTGCTTTAGAAAACACCGGTGGACGAACATCGGTGAAATCTACATAAGTGGTCTCATCTCTGTTGTGGCGACCACGGTTTCCATTTCCCGCATTCGGATTCTGATTTTGTACCAACACAGTTGTAGCATTGACCAAGGCTGCAATACAGCCAAAGTAGGTGGCACAGGTGGAGGATTGGGACCATCTCCCCTGTTCTGCGAGGTACCAGTATCATCCATGGAACGATCTCACGAGGCATCTGTTACACAAACCAAACTTTATTCACATGTCTTTATTGAACTTGAAAACAGTACAATAGTACACACCATACTTATGTTACATTATTTTTGTTACACTGGCCTACACTTAGACCAAACTTCCCATGACTACTACGATTTATGATAGGAAAGAGACTATCATACAAAACTGAATCTCTGCCACGCACAACTGCTTCTCAACCATCGACATCACTTGCAGCAAGATGCATGTTGATTTCATCATCACTATCGATTGGAATCACCTCTTCTTCTTCCTCCTCTTCTTCATACTCTTCAATCATCTCGGGATCTTCTTCTTCATCTTCATTCTCATCAATTATCTCAGGTTCTTCCCCTTCAGAATTATCCTCTTCATCATCTGAGTTTTCTGATTCCCCATCTTCCGGATTTTCTTCCTCAGAGTCCATTGCAATCACTCCATTTTCTTCAGGACTATCCTCCCTAGAATGCTCATCTTCCTCATCAGCTCCCATCACTAGCCCCAAATCATCCTGAGCTACTTGGCGCTGATACTCTGGATTCATTAAGTTTTCCAGCCTTTCCACCTCACGTAGCAGCTCATCATTGTGTTGCTCAACGTGTTCAACAAAGTGCTCTAAGTACTCAACACGTTCTGTAGCAACATCATCTCTCTCCCATGCTTCATCTCGCAGCCTCCTGTTATATGCATTCTGACGCCTCCAATTTGCTCGGTCCTCATTAGCAACCCTTAGCTCATCAGTGAGTCTCGCTATTTCTGCCTGAGGGTCAGTATTGGGATTACTGCTTCCTTCCCCGGGATCATTTCTTGGTGCTAACTGACGATGCGGCACTCCCTTAGGACCATCCATCTTACGTGCCGTGTCCTTGGTACGAGCCATCTGCGGAGGGTAAGATAAGATTAGAGAAAGATAGCTAAGAAGATACAAGAGGGTTAGCAAGAATAGGATTGATAACTCCTAACCCAACCACTTTAAAGGGGAAGTGATTAACAAAGTTGATTAAGCATGATGCATGAATCGACTTACGAATCAAACATATAAAACATAATATAGATGTTTATATCTTTAATAACATAGGGCATATAATAAACTACTCCACCACAACTTAAAATGAGAAGGAGAGTAGTAGAAATGAATTAAGGTAAGTCAAGAATAAGTTGGACCAAAGTAACAGTTTTAGTTTTATGATCCAAAATATTTTGAAGTTTTTAACAATACCACAATAGCCCTGTAACAATGATCCGGCTCCGATACCAGCTGTGGCAGAACCGCCTAAGTAATATGGCCCACATGCACACGTCATCGTCCTAAGGACCTCTTACCGCTATGCATGAGTTCCATATACCTAAGAAGTCTGTCGGGTCGACGCCCGAAACATCCACGATTCCCGAACAGGATCAATCATTGCAGAGCACATTGCAGTATTACAACAGTTTTATAATAAAATAATATACATCGGAGTAAATAGCGGAAGTCTTACAATAACTTTAATTTACAAAACCAGTTGTTCACAAATACCAACCGTAAGTGTTGTTATTACTAACCAATAGTAGTGGAGTAGAAAAGTAGTATTAAACAAATACTTGGAAACATAACCCTGCCCAGGGTTACCAAGTTACTCGTCCTCGTCCTCGAGGACAACAGTCATACAACACGGTCCAAAACACTGGGGCTCATGGACTTCACCTGCAACAAGGGTTTAACAAACCCTGAGTACTCAATTGTACTCCGCAAGTCATACCCGACAAAAATAAATGACTCCCAAAGGTATAATGGCTTTAACGGGATATCAAGGTGAGGCTTAGCAGGAATCAAAGAGCCTTTGCAGAAAAGCTTACTAGTTCAATATTTTATCATTTTAAATCTTTAGCAGTGAATATCCAAATCTTTAAATGATCAAATTCCAGTTCAAACATGTATCCACCACCTTTACCAAATTCTCATGGAGTTCCAGTTATTACTACGTTGAGAACAGAGAATCGAGTCTCCTTAACCGAGGAGCAACGACGATTCGAATCGATTATACCCAGCTGGGGATCCCTTAACCACACGACATATGCAAGTCCCACTTACATATATCAACCTTCTCCAACGGATCCTCTATCGGTAGAACGGCTCCGCGCCACCCGAGAGCACAGTACTCCACACTCCGGCACCTTGCCACGTGGGTACAAGCTACTCCCGCCATCTCTCCACTCCCAGTGCGCAGGTAACCTTTCTTGCGATAGAATAGCCGCGATAGGGCTTACCGGAGTATGTGGTCAGTTACAAGTCTCGGTTCACACAGTTCAACAACGGACGGGTCCTAGGGCATCAACAGACGGAAACACTACTGAGGGACTCCATTCCCAAAGCAAGTTACCCGTCCGGACTCAGCTTATTACCATGCCTCATTATCCCAATTCATAACTTTCCAGTTTTGCCCGTAGGCCAGAAGATAAGTAAAGCCCTAAATCTCGCGAATGATGAAACCATCACTCGACTTCTATTCAGTTATAAGCAGCGCTTAAGCATAGCTAAGCAATTAAATAGAATAAGCTAACAGTTGATCAAGGATGATATTGCAATAATCGAGGTAGGGAATATAGCAAATAGGATAGCAAGCAAAACCCTAGACTTAATATAACATTACATAACTTAAGTGATAAACTTTCGCAATTCAAGGTAGGGTTGAAACCGGGGCTTGCCTTGGTATGCAGGGACAAAGGACTCAGGGGGCACTTCAC